>JANHGN010006045.1:39742-64480 GCA_024605025.1 Megaceryle maxima
GAGTGGTGGAGCACTGGAACAGGTTGCCCAGGGAGGTGGTTGAGGCCCCATCCCTGGAGACATTCAAGGTGGGGCTTAAGGAAGCTCTGAGCATCCTGCTCTAGTTGAGGATGTCCCTGCTCTCAGCAGGGGGGTTGGACATGATGACCTTCGAGGTCCCTTCCAACCCAGATGTTTCTATGTTTGTGTTCTTACCCTGTAATAGTGCTTCCAGTTTCCAAATCTGCTTCTCTAATGAATATGTTTTTCAGTGACATTTAGTGGTCTGAAGTCATTGATAAACATGTATGCAAAGCAATAGCTGGAACCACTGTGGTTGAGTCTCCAGCTTTATAGTCTTCCTCTTGGGTTACTCACATGACTGTACCCTCTAAGTGAACTTAATGGCATTGACAAATGTTGTTCTGCCTTATGTTTAGAGAAAGAATGGACTTTGGAAAATTTTTCATCATTGGAAGGGGTTACTTCCATCTGATGAAGGCTATGGAGCATCTCTGATGATTAGAGAAAAAGCTGGTTTCGAAAGCATAATGTTTACATATGTAAGGGATGTTTTTTGATGTTGTTTTTTCTGGGCTTAAAACTTACTAAATTGTAAACTGTTTTAAAGTGTGATTGTATGGGGCTTATGACCAGTGTGATAGAACTGTGTGTTGTCTGACCAATGCATTTTGTCAGCTCTGCTTAGACTATTCTCTTCATATGTAGTGTGTTTTATTTCCACATAACATTATCTCCTTCCACCTTTTTCCCTGTGTCATTGTCATGCGTGGTGATCAAACACTTGCTGCCTTGGTGTTTTCTAACTTAGACTAGAGACTGAAAACATTTTTTATTAGTAGTATTATTACATTTACAGATTCCTTGACATTTATTCCAGTGAGGGTATTGGCTCCAGTGTGGCATTCTTAAGCTTATCTACAACAGGGCTCCTTTTATTAATTATTTTTTCTATACCCTTTTTAAGCAGTCCACAAGCTGTAGTTTCACACCTTACCTTGAGAATGTTCTGTGCCACCTGCATGAGGGGAGACAACACTGATACATGTTTCTGGGTCTGGCTAGGATTTTAGAAATGCTTACACTAGCACTGACGTGTGTTGTTTTAACCTTGTGGGGATCCAAAACTAGATATTTGAGATGTTATGGGTCAGGACCGATGGTGTAGATCCTTGTATTCTCAAACAATTTTAAAGTAGGCTCTGCAAACAGTATTTCCATCTCACATTGTGCTTTTGTGTTGGGAAGAAGTAGCAAAGAGTAGCATATACCTAATTCAGTCCTATTGCAAAGAGAATTTTTGCAAATCAAATACAAATTATTTTCAATCCTTAAATTGGTGTCTTTGAATTTCAATTGGAATTGGTGAATCTGGGAAAGTATTGACTCCCCGCATAAGCAACGCAACATACTGTTGCTGATAGTGCTAGCAAGCAGCCCCTGAGATAAAGATTTTTGTCAGACTAGGTTTCTCTGCCTAGGAAGCTGAATTATGATTTTTTTTTGTAGTTGTACTGTGCAAGTGCTGCCACATCTTGAAATACTGTCTTTATAAACATATTCCAAATAAAATGGACACTGCAGTCTTCAAAACAGAATACAGAAACTGATGCAGTCTGTTCTGGAGATTAATGCCAAACATATTCTTAAGGCAGCAGAAACCTGACCTAGGTTAGAACTGATTCAGTTAGGAAAGCTGAGAAAAGTAGTAGGAATCCTGACTATCTGTCAAGGGAAGATTGTGGGGCAGGGAACTTCACTTCTGAATAGCATTTTTGCTGTAAAGAAAATAATAAAGGATCCTCAGAAGAATAGAGAGAAGTCAAACAAGCCTTAGAAGAGAGCCATCCTAAAGCCCTTGCTGGGCGTATAACAAACTGTAAAAACTGAACAGCTGGAGAATACCCTTTAGCACTTTTTCTGCCTTCAGAGGCGTGGCAGTTATGTCTGCCCTGCTTTAAGAAATGGTTCATGAACTCTATGATAGAGGAATTTAATCTTTGTATCAGTACAATAATGTGGCATATCCATGCTCAACTGTAGTGCTGTTTTTCAGCACAAAATAGCATTTCTTAGTCTGAAAGAGAATCTGCAAGTGAATTCAAAGATTTTTGCTGCTTGTGTTACATGGAATTAGTACCATAAACTGTGCCTCCGGGAGGAGGAGTTGGTTTTATTTACCTCTTCAAGATGAGACTGCTTCTACAATAATAATAGTTATTTTTATTTTATTGTTTAAAAAAAAAGTTCTTTAGAAATAAAGTAACTTACATTTGCATTAAAAACATAGTTAACTTCAGAACAATTGCAGGCATTTTCAGTGCTTCTCCTTCAGCTTCTTTCTTACAGAATACAGTATAGTCATTATGAAAAGCAATTAATGCTGTGCTATTTGACTGGGACTTTATGGATACTTGTGGTTTTTGGTTTGTTTTTTTTTTCATTGTCCATTTAGAAATCTGTCAGTGAAATGTCCTTGCAGATGCTGAGGGATGACTGTTAAGCAGTGAAGGAGGTGAATTATTGAAGGGATGAACAAAATGGGTTAGAACAAAACATATGCTCAGATTTGCTACAGGTGAGCATATGCTGCCTATGTGTGCAGAAGTTCTAAAGTGATAGAAAGGATATCTTTTAAATCATGCATGTTTTGGAAAATATTTATGTCTTTTGACATTGATCTGTTCCTGTCTCTCATTAGATGGTAGAGAACTGCATCTCTGATGTTAAGACTCTAGAATCATATTTCTATAATGGGCAGGTAGTGGGTGAATAAACATTAACACTGCTTAAAACTTGTCAGCTAATCCTGGCAAAGCAGCAATGCTTTCCTGATGTCCTCCAGAGATCCAAATTGCTTTTCCAAGCCCAAGTTCTTGCTCTCCAGGGTGGAAGTGGTGGATCTGCCTGGGGAGGGGGAAGAAGGAGCAGCTTTCCAGAGAGGAGCTCCATTGAGTATAAGCTGGATGTGTTGTTTCTGGGGCTGGCAGCATGGTTAGAAAAGAGCCCTGATGGATGAGGAAGGAAATTATGTTAAATGTGGATGGTTGAGCAGGGGCTAAAAAAATTTAGGCTTTATTTTCTTTGCTGGTGTCTTTTGCCTTTGATTTCTCACTTTGTGATTCCTTCTTGTTCCTGCATAAATTCTCGGTGCATTACCATGGACACATGGTACTGTCTTTGAACTCTGGAGTGAAACTGACTTGCAAGGTAGAAAACTAATTAAAAGTTCATGATCCTAACATTTTGATACTGCTTTTTCCTTATTCTGCCATTGCATTAGTCACAATTAGTTGAATAACTAAGTGAAGATACTAAGAGCCAAGACTCCCCTTACAAGGGAGGGGGAGACTAAGCAACCGTGTATAGGATGTGATCTGCTGTAGCATGACTCCTAGAGTTTTTCATGTCCGATTTGGACACTGCTGAAGAACTAGGAATAAATAACAAAAGCTCCTCAGCCATTTAAATTTAGGAGTGGAAACTGGCACCACTGTGCCATGAAAAAAGGCTGAGAAATCCAGTAGTGTTTAGACTAAATGAGGATCTTTTCTTGCTGTCCAGAAATGATGATGATTCTAAATGTGGAAAAAATGGAGAATGGTTGAGGTGGGTGTATTAAGACCAAAGTTACTCTTGCCTTACGTGTTGGAAAGGGACTGACTCTGACATGGCAAATGTTGGGTTTCAGCAGACCATTGGGTATGAAGAAGCATGTAATCTTAGCTGAAGATATGGGGTGAGTGCAAGAATTGTGTCCTGAGTTACCTCCTTTCAGCCACTCTTTTTGTTGCATGTGCGATGAAGATATCCTGGCAAGAATGTGCCTTAAGGTGATAATGTGAGTTAATAGGTCCTTAGGCTGTGTTCTGTGAACTATACATGCCTGATTAGCAGCTTAAGGGGAACCAGGGAAAAATACAGAATACTGGGAAACTGAAGGATGAAGAAGAACAAACAGAAGGTCTCTAGGATTTGATGGCTGGGTAGCATGGGAACAAAGGTTTGTCTAGCTTTTCTAATCTGGGGAAGTAGTTTTGCATCTTGCAGATTTTATACATGTGGAGAGAGACTAGAAAGAGACTATAATGGTGACATGTTTGCTTGGAGAGGACTGGAGCATAGAGAAAAGGTTGAGGTAAAGCTTTGCTGGTAAGCAGTGCCTTGAAGTATATATCAGGGAGTGCAGTGCCAGGGTTGTTAGATTGGAGTTGATGCTAAAGGTTGAGAAAACAAATGATGCTCTCTCCTGGGGAGTACTAGAGCTTCAGGTGCTATCAAGAGATGATGGTAGACTTGTAGGAGAAGGGATGGGAACAGAGTGGAAAGAGTCCATATAAAGGCTTGTCTTCTGTGCTTCTGTAGTGGGGTGGGCCTGTAGTGAAAGCAGGGTGGACTTGAAATAGGTGGGATTCAAAAGACATGTGACAGACATGGCATGAAGCAGTGAGTGAGTATGCAACACAAAGTGTACAAGAGGTGAGAGAGGTTTGAAGAGAAAGGAGAACTGGTAAAACTGAACATTGTACAGGATGCTGAGGAGAGTGAGGTGGGAAGCCTGTAGTAGCAATTAGTATATGGTGAAGAAGTAAGACTGATGTGGTCTCCTGCACTAGAACTATGCTGTGGTTTGTTGAGCCATGTTTGGTCCTCTGTGAGTCATGCTCAGATAGGAGATGGGACTATTGCTGCTCTTGAAAAACTACCTAAACTTGCATCCACTGTTTCTGAAGTAGCTTCTCCACAGGGCAGCAAACACTGTTAGTATGTCCTCAAACCCATCTTAATTTTTCCTTTTCAAGGAGTATGTCTAAGTGAAAAACAGCAACCTTGGTATGACAACACTATGCAGAACTAAATCCTGTCATATAAGTGAAGAACAGAACTTCCTAAATAAAGCTTCTGCTCATATGTGTGTGCTGTGTTGTTTGTTTATATTGTGCAATTATTCTAACCTTAGGCTTCTTGTGATCATGACATGGTGTGAAAATAAAGCTTATATTAACAAATCAAATCAAAACCCTTCAAAACTATTAGTCTTACCTTCTGCAGTGGTGTGGAAAGCTGGAGGTAATGAAAACTTGGGAGTTTTCAAGCAACTTGCTTCTAAAAATACACTTTAAAAATGGACTATACAAAGGAGAAAGTTCATGTCAGAGGTCTTTCTTAAACAGATCCATCGTGGAGATCTTTGCCCTAATTTAAAGTGAACTCTGTGGTTTGAGTTTGCAAGTAATGCATAATGCATATTCAGTAATAACTAGAGATTAGCAGGTGCTATGGTATGTAGAGGAATGTTCTGAAGGAATGGTCCTGAGCCCAGCTTTCCAGAGGGTAAGTTTTGGGTGTCTGTCTTTTGTCTTTCCTTGGAGCCATAGCACTGAAATAGTGCATCAATTTTTTGTAGAAGATGTGAGATAAGATTAATTTCTGATGCAAGATGACAGTCTTTGTATGATTCGCCTGTAAGCAAACAGCATAAATATCTTATTTCTTCAGTGTTGACTATCTTCCATATGCATGTGGATATTTTTATATAGAAGGTTCTATTTACTTGAAAGAATCTAAGCTGTAAATTACTTAAATTCTTGATACACATTTAAATTAGAGCAGGCAATAGTTTTAGAATGAAAGTGTATATATAGAGTATTGTCCTAGCTTGGGTCTAAGGGGCTGCTCTGACCCTTAACTGTGTCAAGTATCAAGGAGTCAGGTATGTTACACTTGTCATTTAAATTTGTGGTTCTGTTGAACATTTTTTTTGCAGGTGCTTCCCTTGAACTATGGAGCAGAAGACAGGAAAAATAACAGTAACTTTTAACTAATTTAGAGTTCATTTTCATGTCATTGAATTTCTCTTTCCCCTTTGTTTTTGAGGGTAGAAAAGGAAACTTTGGTTTGTTTTAAAGTATGATGGCTTTAGTCCTGTGCAGTTGGAGGTATCTGATAAAAGCTATTTGCCTTTATTATATCTAGGCACAGATGTGCAGTGAAAGAGAACTAGGAAGAGAGAATTTCTTGTATGTGATGTTCTTTAAGTGGCATTTTTAGTATAGCATCTTATCTCTGGTCCTTTGACACGGACCAGATTTAAAAGGACATTGAAGGGAAATGCCAGGGTGTTGTAGAATCTTGCCATTCTCAGTCCAGCCCATGGGGCCTGTTAGAATAATCACCGGTGCCCGAGTCATCGTTAGCCTTCATGATGATTTTATAGGTGGGACTATTTCTTCCATGTTTCAGTATTTCATAACTAAGTTACTTCCAGATGGGTTGCAGACAGAGAAACTAGTGTTAATATGTCTCTTATCAAGAGACCTTACCTTTCTTGATTAAAGCTAATGAGTAGTGCTTTGGAAATCCGTTCTATGCCCTTTATGACATAAAAATTAGGGATTTGATGCAATTAAAGTTCAAGTAAAGCAGATACAAAAGTTAGCAACTTGGGCATATGTGTCTCAAAGTTATGTCAGGATTTACTGGGGTGTGGGTTTTTTTGTTTGTTTTGTTTTTCTCTAGTACTGCACAGAGGAGGGGTCTTGGGCATAAATAGTTGCATCAGTGTGCTAGTCTGTTAGGTTAATATACTACTTTTGTAGTCCATATCGTAGAATCTGTCATCAATTTTGACTTCATTGCAAAGTTTGATTTTGGCTTTGGTTTTTAGTGGTTTTGTTTGCTTTTTTAAAAATTGTTCATAAACACTGCTTATGTAAACTTAATAATTCTTGCTGGTAATGGTGATCTCCTGTTATCTTACCAGGTATGTTGAATTGTGTCCTGTTTTCCAATTCAGCATTGGTAAGGCTTGGAGCATGAGCATCCATCCTCAGCACTATGTTGGACATTCGGCCACAGGCATTAGTGCATGACATCTAGATTCCCTGTGACTTACCTCCTCTTGTAGGTCTTTGTCATAGCACCAAAGTTTTGCAAACAGACACAACTGTGCTTTCATGGTACAGCTCAGCTGAGTTCTTTTTGGTTCATCTGTATGGGAAACATGCTGTAGTGATTTGCCCAAAGCTGTTCTGACGGTCCTTGGAAGAAAGAAGTAAAATTTTAGGGCCACCTAACTGTCAAGTTTGTGCTGGCTCTTCACACTCTGCCAGTGAGTGAGTGGTGCAGCTGTTGCAAAATTTAGCCAGTAGTTGTGAAGTAATCAAGCGCCAGGAACACTGACTGTTTTGAGCTGGGATTCAAAAACCTGAATAATGTAGAATTGGCTGTCACCTGTATTATGTTCTGGTGTCAGTTGCTTACCCGTGTTTTGTAGAGAATATAGATGAAACAGCTATTTAGACAGCCAGGTGATTCAGTTGCATCAGGAATGCTCTTTAGCCAGTTTCAGACTTGCATAGAACTGGTTGACGTATAACTTTCCAACTTGCAACCAAATAAGGAGTTCTTATAGGCAGAAACATCTGTAAATTTGTAACCCTTATTTCATTTGTCTGTCCATCTTGTGTACTGAGAGAGGTTTGTTAGAAAAATATAATGAAATTAATGACTTTATCACATTATTCGTTCACAGAGGGTCAGAATTTTACAGGTTATCTTTGGTTCTGACTGCTTTTACCTTTTGAAAACGTTTGGTTTTTTTTTTATTTTCTTCCGGTAGAATCCATTTTGATAATGAAACTAGCAACTATCCTGTCATGAAGTCTTTTGCATCTGAGTAGTCTGTGTTCTAAATATCTAGACAACTGGAAGAAAAAACAAAACAAGCAAAGCCCCCACTTTTTCCTACTGATCATGATACCTGAACAGGCTTCCTACAGTGCTTAATCCATTCAATTGTAAATTACTGAGTTTGAGAGCTGTCTGTGCTCAACCTTCTGCTTGGGAAGCAGGAGATAAGGGTATATTACTCAGAGTTCAGTGCTCCCCAGGAAGTATCACTGCTTGTACCTCTGGAGTGTGGGAAGGAAAGTGATAACCCACAGGGAGGAGAGTCTAAAGACATCCTCTGAACTCACAGGACACAAGGACCCCCACAGGAAATGGTGCCAGAACATCAGTCTCCCTACAGCAATTGCCTGAACCAGCTACTGAAGTGTTACTGGAGACTTAACTCCATACCCAGATAAATTGGAAGAGGCAGCTTGTGGATTGAATGTTAAAAATTATAATAGTTTTAGTAGCAGAATTCCAGATTGTGCTTCACTTCAGCAGATTCAGGTCTGGGGCAAAAGCACTGGGTTATACTTCATTGCTTAGCACAACCAAAGTGTATGCTTTTAACATACAGCCCTTAGTGTTTTATTGCTTGTGTTTTCCATGTGTGCACCCCAACTTCCTTAATTATCGTTCTGATCCGCTCTCAGAGCTTTGGGACTACATTCAAGGTAAGTGCAGCTGCTGAAAAGGAGGGGGAGAATGGAGAAATTTTCATGCCACTGGACAGAAGGCAATGTGAGAGGCTAAATGGCATGCAGCTATTTGCCATGGCAAATTCTGAATCTTTCTTAAAACTGTTCATAATACATTCTGAATAAATAGCATTCAGGCTGGAGGATGATAAGAAATCCCACTAACTGCCAGGGAAGGGATGGTGTGGCAGTGGCAATGCACCACCAGGGTTTGTGCTGCAGCACACAGTGTTCATTTTATCCTTTGGAGGAAGTCATTTACCTGCCCTCCAGCTTGTCACTACCATGAGAATGAGTGGGAGGGCAAGGGAAGCAGGTAATTTACTGGAGTTTGCAGCAAAGTGCTGAATTTGTAGGATCCTTCAGTCCAGCTTGAGAAGGCATTTTGATACTTACAGCTGACTGTACATTACTGAGAGAAATGGCATCTTCTAGGCACTTCAGCAGAATTCTGATGTGTTATAGAAAGAATCTGCTTGACACAAAAATTTGTTTTAAAACTTCTAGTTTCTCTACCCTTTTCCTTCTCAAAAAAAAGAGGGAGAGGAATGGGAAGATGACTCTTGGTATGTTACTTTTCAGTTAATTGATTATCACAGCAGACTTAATGTTGAGGCTCCTAGTGTCTTTGTTTTGTTTTTTTTGAGTGTGGGTTTTTTGGTTTTTTGTTGTTGTTGTTTGGGTTTTTGTTTTGTTTTGTTTTTAACACACCAATCCCTTGCTAAGGGCATAGCATATTTGGTACTTAAGGGTTAAATCATGCTTTGGAAGCAGCTGGGCAGTTTACACTCCTTGCTGGGCTGTACAAAAATACTTTTCCTTTGAAGTACTGGGAGGAGCGGCTAAGGGTAAAACCTGGAATGGGGTTGCAGCTCACAGTTTGTAGTGGGCTTAGCTTGTAACAGGCAGCTGCCTGCAACTGCGGTGTGAGGTGGCAGAGAAGGTCAGGGTTTCTTTTGCTCTCGCCTTCACTGTCTCGGCATGAAGGCTTTCTTTTTGAAATTCTTCAAATGCTATTTAGTTCTTGGAAAATTCTTGGATTGGGACAGGTTGCAATAAATATAGATTACAAACATCCATTCACATAAATGCAGACCAAATATAGGGGTCCTGTTGGAAGTTTCTTGTCTGCTTCTTTGATCTGGTTGTGAAGTACACACTGCTGCGGTCTGGCATGAGAAAGATTCATCTTCGCTGAGTGGTGGGGAAGGAGTTCAGACTCTTTTGAACAATGCATGGTCTGGATAGAGCTTTCAGAAGTCCCTTTTTTTATCAGTTTGCTAGAACCTATGAAATCTCAGCCTGATGTCATACCATAGACACGTTGGTCTCTCAGTTCAACAATAAAACATCTGATAGGATGATGGCAGATCTGGCACTTGCCCTGGATGGTTGAAACCAACTTGGAAGACATACTGTCTGTAAGAAAAGCCACTAGGTTTATGATGCTGTACAGAAGGAAGCTTTCTTCTCTGTTGTATACAGCATGCTACATAACTATGAATGACGTTGCTTGATATGGCTTCTTAAAAGCAGACCTCTTCATACATGAAAACCTGGTGCAAATTGGGCTTCAGTGCATTTGCTGTTTCCTGACACTGCCAGCAGTGGAACTAGACTAACTGAAGTTGCTCTCTGGTTTTCTAGGGTAATACTTTGCCTCTTGTTGAATAATTTCTTGACAATATCTGTATTGTCAATCCATATGAATCTGAGAAATACAGTTGTTGCCATTATGTTAAACTGAGGAAAAGAAATTCCCTTTTAGCAATCAGTGTCACCAAAGAGACAGTCAAAAGCGGTTTACCCACCATTTAAGAGAGGTAAAATTATAATGCATAGCTGTATCTGTTGAATGATGATGATAGTTCTCTATGTCAGATCTCAAAATTTCAGGTTAAATTTAACCTAACTGCCCTTAGTAATCCCGTCCTTTCATCTTTATTCATTAAAGGATCTAACACTTGGCTGTTGGTAGGATCTCCAAGTTTATTTCCCTGCTGCTCTGCTACTCACTCTTTATCTTTCTACCTCTGCCTTTTTTCTAAACACAGAAGTGTTGAGAATTTAGTTATATGGAGGCTTCTGTCCTTTAAATGCTTGTTTATTAATAGCTGAAGTACCTTGCTTCCCATTTAACAACTCAAGCGCCTGGGAAAATACCTGGTAATACAGGCCTAAGAATCTGAGTAGAGACATTTAATAACAGAATTATCACTGAAAATCTTCATTTAAAATCTACACCAAACACATTAATTTTCTAGAAAGTGAGGGTTAGTGCCATGGTAGAAGTGAAAGACCTCAGAACAAGATTTTTGGGTATTATATTTTGGTTTATTTTATTTTTTCAAGAAGCTTTTACCTGTGTTAGATCCCTGGTTTCAAAGGGAATTTACCTGGCTCCTTACATGTTGGCTGTGCAGGTCTTTTTGCATGGCTTTACAATTGCAGGAGTTAGAGAAAATCTCCAGTCTGTTTGCCGTGTTGGGTGATTCGTGATAATTGGTACACTTCAGTTTAATGCTGAGGATGTTTCCCACTTCTGTGTTACAAGAGATATATAAACTGATGTGACTTCAGATTATTAGTAAATATCCTTGACAAGGATACAAGGAAACAAGAATGCAAAACTCCAGAGTGTCTAGGGAGCGTGGCTGGCATACAGTGACTTTGCATAGCTGGAAGACTAACAATAAGTTGTCACACTCAACTGCTTTTTAGCAGGAGGAAAAATGTAGTCTGTCCAAATGTTGTTATAGTGGCATATGTGCATTGACTGTGTTTTTATGTGTCTGCCTCTCTGGGGTCACAGGGGCGCAGATGCTGTTCCAGTGTGTTAACAAAGCTGCTCTTGGACAGGAATGGGTGCTACTGCCTTTCCCAAAACTGTGCCGGCAAAGCAGATATTATCAGCGTTGGCCCTGGGGCATAAAATGGAAAGATCAAAGCACATGGCAGCAGCACACAGAGGCTCTTCAAAGCCTGAGTAAGGCAGGATTGATAGAGAAAAGGAGAACACTTGCTGATGTAATCACAGCCTGTGGGACAGGTTGGGGGTTTTTTTTTTTTTTTTTTTTTCCTTTTTCTTAATTTAAACAAAGACACAAAGACAGTCCTTGTTTGTTTAGAGAGGTGAAGTGTGTGCCACAGAGATAGAGCAGGGATACCTGCGTACATAGATTTTCATAGATAGTATGAAGCTCAAGCATTTTGAAATAATTGCAAACTTGCAGTTTTCCTTATTTTACTTTGCACAACTTGCACATGTGGTATTCTCTCACTTGTGGTGTCCATGTGGGATGAAGTATCAAAATGGCAAAGGAAGGAATGCTTGTTTTCAGACTGCCTTCCTTATTAAATTGGAAACTATTTTGTTTTCTCTTGAGAACTTTAGTTAAAAATTTCTGAGATCTGTATGAAAAGAAGTTGAGCACAGGCAAGCTGGAGTTAGAGGGGCAAGCGCAGGCTGTTCAGGCACAAACTGAATGGGAAAGAGAGTTATTCCCCCCCTTTGTGTATATGGGAAGGAGGAAGGAGAGGTGTGACTTCTCTGGAACAGATGTGCAGAGATGGAAGGAATTTCCAATCTTCTTTGCAAACCTCGCTTCTCTGTATGCTGCAGCTGCAGAAGTGTGTTTCTTAACCTCCATTTTGATTATAAAGGTGAGGGATAGAGCTAGTACAGTCTGATGTACAAAACCTATGTGATCTTGTGGTCATGACGCAAAGCCTGAATGAGTATTACCAGAGAGACAACACGTATTAGTTAATGTAGCTGTATTAATTTTGTACGTGTTTGGAGCTCAGGCAAAACAAGCTCTTCTGCTTGGATGGTGAGCAGTCTGCATGTATCTGCTCTTTGTATTGAATTCGGGTACGTCTGCATGACAGGAGGGCCCGAACCAGTCCCTGTGGGAGGGAGAGCTGTGCCCATTAGCCTCTGGGAAGCTGTTAACTCCAAAACTGAAAAACAGCATCACCATTCTGCAGTGTTTCATTTACTGATTGTTTTAGAAGAAAGATCTAATGGGATTACCTCAGTCCCAAAATGTAATCAAGGATGCCAGAAACCACAGTGGTTAATTCTATCTGGCAAAATCTCCAGCTTTTCTTCCCCCATAGCTGTAAAACTATTTGTAGTTCAGATTAGCACCCAAAATTGTGGCATTCTGAGTCTGAAAATCTATAAGGGAAAGGTGACTGCATATATTGTTAACTATTGTGCTTCATTCCGGGGTCAAAGCTACATTTATAGTCTGCTAAGTCAGTTTATTATCTTAATAAGAGCTCCCTGCTCAAAAAGGATGCATCCTCTTTATTGTGGAGTATGTGGGATGACACTGGCATTCCTATTCTGTCTCATGTGGAAATCTCTCCATTTTGCTGGTTGACATCAAAACTCCTTCTCTCCACCCCCCTGAATCTCTCTCTCTGCCATGCTCCTTCCACAGATGTGTCTGATTTGATACTTGACACTAGTAGAAAGAGCTTCAATACACTTGAAATATTCTTATTTTGGTTTCTAGTTACCAAACCTTCAGGCACCAGGAAATTTGCACATCTTACAGAGCTCTGAGATGGGCTCTGACATGTACTTTTATTACTGCTGCAGGCAGTTTCCCCTCATGGTATGGAAAGGCTAGAGAAAAATCCAGGGGTGGGAATCCTAGCATTTTCCATGATTTTCTGGGAATTTATGCATCTGTTTTAAAATACTTCCTTTTTGGGAATCTGACCCAGATATGTGGGGGACAGGCTGTTCCAGTCTGTTGTAGCAGACAGCAGTTAATAAAGCAGAGGTTCCTTCACCCATAGAAGAAGGTGAATTGGAGGGCTCTGCCATGCTTTTACTTCTAGTGAGCAATAGAATGAAAAAAGAGGTTTTAACTGATTTCCTGTATGCTCTACTGAGTTTGTGCAGCCACTTCTGTCAGCAGTATCCATGGCCTTTTGATTCATGCAACCAAGTGAATTAACACAACTGCCACGCCAAGTTAACCAAAAAAAATTCCTCTGCTCCAGTGACTCTGGCAGAAGCCAGTAGCAGATACTTGTGAAGGAATGTAAGATTTGAGCAAGCACATGGTGAGAATTCTGCGGGACATGCTTCCAGGCTCTACCAGCTTGTGTCTTAGGACTTTGTCCTGGCATCAACTAATATGTGAGAGCCCTTGATGACATTTTCTTCCCTGTTACTTTTTTTTTTTTTTTCCCAGTCTGTTTCTTCACCTGTAGCTTTCTTGTCTGAATTTCAGAGGGCACAAAGATCAGTTTTGGTTTTGCAGGACTTGTGAGGGTTGCTGCACACTGTCCCATTGTATTTATTTTTGGAGAGCAAATGAGTCAGGGTTGATACACGTGGTGCAGGAGATCTAGAACAACAGTTGTATTGGTGTGTCTGGTAGGTATTTAGTTAAATTGCTCACTAACAGGAATGGAAGGAAGACTAAATGTCTAGAATTTTTCTCATTCTCTTACTGTTCATCTTAAGTTCTGTAGAGGGCTTTTTTGAGCTGCAGGGAAAAAGCTTTGCCAGGAAGTAATTGTTCTTTCTGTCTCTTTCTAATTCTGTTCAGCAGCTGCCTCGTCTTTAGCTGCTATTAATGTTCAGAGCTCTTTGAACAAAGGAGCGTTAGGCTGATGTAACTTCTTCCTCTGTCACACATTCCCTCTGAAGCCATCTTTTGTCTCGATGGCCCTATTGTAGCCATTCATATACTGATGAATGAACAGGAAGCTGATGATGATAGTGAGCAGATGAGTTTGTTCTTAAACTGGTTTTACTCAGGCTCTAGCTTGAGGGAATTTATATAGGAACGGAGCTGTACCACCATCAGCTACAATGTCTGACTTGTTCGTTCAAATGTTCTTTTGTTTCAGGAAATGGGAAAATATTATTAATCTAGAAGAAAATGTGCTAACTTTTTTTATTGAACAACATTGCAGGTACGAGTCTAGGAATTGTGTATGCCCTCTCTTCATGCAGAGATGTTGTCCTGGTTTGAATGACTGTATATTTCTGGAATTGTGAGTTCTGTCATGTCTGTTTAGAGGTAATGCGCTCTCGTTTGTAGTCCTGTTTGTGACAAATCAGATTCAAGTGTGTCCTAAAAATGATGGTGAAGATAAATTACGGTGCATAAATTATAACCTGGGGGGGGGAAGAGAGGGAGAACTTCTTCCCCCCATCTCTTCTTCCACACATATTTTAAAGCATACTACTTCAGGCTGATGACAAAATACATCTTTAAAGCTGAACATGGACAACATTAGTTGTCTATTCTTCTAGACTGGAAGAGGACAGCAAGGGGATCTTATCAGCTGAATTATTGGTAAATGTGTGTCCATAGTGCACAGCAGATTAATTTCTAGCACAGCAGACTGGCTTATAAAGATAGTTACTGAAAGGTGATGTAATCTTGCACAAAAACTTTTGTCAATCTGAGTGAGTGTATTAAACAAGAGAGTTGAACGCTAGTACTGGGCCGGCATCCCTCCAAGAAGAATGGTGAGGGTAAGGGGCTGACTCCTTAATGTTGAGAAAACTTTACTCACTTGAGGCTCCTGGGCCTGAAAATGCTTCCTGTTCTGGCAGTAAGAGGCATATTTGAAGTCATTGATAGATTATTTTGGTACTATAGTAGCTATGATGGTTTGAGGTGCTCTGAAAAAAAGGGCGATGCTATCTTGTGATATTAGGTACTAGAAAGAAGCCAAAATATGGAAGGGGATGCTTGAGCCAGATTGTCAGTCTGAAGACTGACGATAAAGACTTTTATTTACTACTACCTACCTGACAGGCCATACACTTTGGTGACATGATAGTCACAAAAGCATCCTAACCACAGCTCTTCTAACACACCTGTTCTTTCATGTGGCCTTTGGTGCTCACAATATATATTAGCTTTCTATGGATATATATCTAATCTCTTTTCAAAATGCCTGATGAAATGAAGGGACTCTTACATGGATTTTTGAAAATGAGCACCGTTATTTAAATATTATGAACAAAATAAGCAGTTCAATGGCAGAGGATTACAGAGATGTGTTTGAGTGTAGTTGCTCTTTTCATAATGCCTAGCCTTTTCTCTTTATTTTTGTGATCTAGTACAGATTCCATTGACCTCGTTTTTATTTCTGCGTATGTCACATTTTCTGCAGACCCTGCTCTGTGTTTATCTCTTCCTGAATGTGCCATGTAAAGACCTTTGTTAAAGGGATTCTCCCCAACAAGTCACAGCTGTATATACAGTGGGTTATGTATCAGTGCTGATCTTGGTTAATTGTAATGCAAGCTGGAGGCATGCACCAGGAAGAACAAAGAGGGATCATAAAAGACTTCTAAAGTTGTGGCTAGGATTTCTTTTCCTTCTTAAGAATAAAGTATATTCTGAAAACCTTACCCCTGTTAAAGTAACACTGAAAATGTAATTTTTCATTTACAGTGTTGCTTTTACTAGGAAAGGACCAGACAGCAAAGACCTTGTGGGTACCAGTGGGCTCCAAGAGCTTAAATGGTGTATGCAGTTAAAGTCAGTGCATTGTAAAATTTGAACGGGAGAGTAGAAAAAGGAATGGGTAGATCACAAGCTGTGGATGAGCCTCTTGTAGTGGTGGAGTAACACACTCTGAAAAATGCTTTTTATCAGTTTGGGAACAGAAGCTGTTGACAAGAGACTTTAAGTGAAGTCTGATGTAGAGACAGTGACCAAAGAACAATTGTTGACTATTCCTTGCAGTAGAAGGACTATCAGAGTGTACTCAGTGATATTGACATAACATCTTCAGAGAATTCTTAGGAGAGGTTTGTATATTTTTAAAGCGGTAAGGTGTGTTACTATAGGATAGAACTGAAAAAGTGGGTGACATCCAAAAGGGATTAGGCAAAATCACAGAACACAGATGCATTGCTTACTATTAAACACAGTGTTCTGGGTGAAGTCTTAGCTCTAGAAGTCTTTTTAATCACTGATAGCCTTAGTTAAGACACTATTGAAAGAAGAATCATTCTGTATCTGTTCTGCTTTTCATGTTCTTCAAACTTCTGCAGTTGGCCACTGTTAGAGATAGGGTACTGTGCTGGTTGGATTTTTGGTCACACCCTGCATGGCTGTTTTTATGACTTGCCCAACATTGCATAGGATCTCTGTGGCAGAGGAAGCATTCCAGTCTCTTGGGAAGCATTCAGCCTCTTTAACCACAGCACTGTATTTTCTTTTTTCATAGTATCTTACCTCATTCACTGCACTGTCCCATTTTTTCTGACATGTGAGGGAAACATCCTACAGACAGCACTCATTCGCCCCATGCTGCTGCATTCTTGGAGTACAGTTTACACCATTAATTTCCCAACCAGTGAGGCATACCTCAGTGGTGAGGTGTGCCAACAGTAGATACACAGAGCTAAACCAAAGCCAATAAGCCGTAGTGCATTTATTAGCATGGGCTGCATGCCAGTGCTACAGGAAGGTGTGTGCTGTGTGTGGTTTGGGTTTTTTGGGGGCTTTTTGGGGGGTGGGTTTTTTTTGTTGTTGTTGTTTTTTTTTGGTTTGGTTTGGTTTGGTTTTTTGTGTTTGTTTGTTTTTGTTGTTGTTGTGTTTGTTTGTTTTAAAAAGGGGTAGTCTGGAAGAGAAGTGAGATGAGGCAATAGATTAGTGGCCACAGGAGGGAGGAATTCATAAAGATATGGGGAAAGAAGGAGGTAAAACTATTGTATCCTGAAATACAGCACAAGTAAATAAAATTAAGGCTGAACTGGGCTACCTTAAATCTCACACTTAAAGAATGAAACGTGCTACTCCAGCCTTAGCATTCCTGTACAATTAGGATAAAAATGAACATGCAGAACAGCAATGTCAGAGAAAATTATTTGGACAAAAAAGCTTGGGTAAATTTTATATTTTAGGTACCTTGTTAAATTTCTGGTACCTTGTTTTTTTCCCCCAATATATTAGGGTGCTTTAGTATGATAAGCATGTATATTAGTATGATGTTAGAGAAAAGCTGAGGAATGCTGTTTTGTTTTATAGTTCTGTAAAACAGTCCAGTTTTGCAGTTCTGTATTCAAAGTGCAGTTGACTTTTGCTCTTAGATTGGGGAATTAACCCCTTTGTAGTGAAAGGGTAGTGCATAAGGTTTCCAGAATTTCAGAAACTTTTATTATTATTAGTTTGACTTTAAATAATATAAAAGGAATGCTTTAGACAAGTGTTAAGTTTCTACAAATGCCTTTGAAAGAAGGAAAAGAATGAAGGACTGGTAATTTCTTGAGCGCAGAATATCACGCTGGTTCAAGATGTCAAAGCATAGACTGTGAGCAGTGATTGAAATTGTACATAAGTCAGCCTTGTATGCTGACAAGTATTTTAGTGCACTGGACTGAGTTGTGGAGACCAGTTTATGTCTAAGTTGGTTATTTGCTGTGCAAAGTAAAACAAATTGAGGCTGAAAGAGGGAAGAAGAATTTCAGTATGTGAAATGGGAATAATAGCAGTGACTATTTCATCAATGTCTTACGTTAGAATTAAGAATAGCTTTTTATTTTGAAGTCATTCTCCCTACTACAGAACATTCTTCAGTGGTGACTCAGTGTAGAGCTAATCTCACTCAAAATGGTTGCCAGTTGCCACTTGGAACAAAGGGACTGAAGCCACAGGCTGCCATCAGGTGGCTGGTTTTAAGAAGGGCATATTTTCCCCAGTGGATTTGAGTGTTCCCATCTGATAATATAGTTCTTAATATTCACTGAATTCTTGTAATAGAAGATCTTGAAAACAGTGCAGTTATTCATTACTTTATCTGAAATGGAAAACCTGGTGCACCAGATTTTTTTTTTTTTTTTTTTTTTTTTAATATGGGAAAAACCCAAACCATTAAGCCTTAATCTGTTTCCAGGAACAACTCTGCACCTGATTTATATGCCATTATAATGGCCACTATTTTTTATTAAGTACTCAATTACTCTCTGGGCAGGGCCGTCTTTTCCCTGTACTGTAAATGAGGAAGTTATGCAGAGGGAGAAAGGAATGATTTCTCTCCAGTTTTAAAGGGAAATTACTTAACTGGAACAGAAATCCAGCCACCGCCATCCTCTGTTATGGTGAGATCTGGTGAGCAGCCTGGTCTGTTCTCTCCACTATGGCATAACGCAGCCACGTAACACATCTCTGCCTCTGGCTTCCTGGGTGTACATGTCTCAGCAGCCATCAAGTAAAGAGTCTGGATGGAGTATGGCTGCTGTCTCTCTATCAGCTGAGCTGATTACACCGAGGGCTCAGAAGTGGAGTGAGTAGCTTTGAGAGAATCCTGTACCTGTGGGGCCGAGAGGGTTGTCAGAGGAAACAGGGGAATGCATCCAGTTCCTGCTGAGACAAGCTGCAGTACTATGAGAGTCACCTTGCCTTCCAGTGAAGGAGATCATGATCCTTTCCATACAGCCTGTTGTAGTGCCTTGTCTTGTGTAGTTGCAGCAGAGGCTTTGGCTTTACATGTATTTCCATTTTAAATAGGTTGGAGAGATTGTAGTGGTATCTGTTATGATGTTAGACCTGACAAAAAAAGTGTATATAAAAAACTGGATGTGATGTTTGGGCCTTGCCCAGTGAATGTGAATGCAAAGCAGGAGCAGAGTGTAGAGATAATTTCTTTGAACTTAATGTTGAAGGAAGAGGAGACAGTCCAGAAAAAAAGAGGAGGCTCTACCTGCTTGGAGACCTGTGCTTTCAGAATAATTTGGGTCCTTTCCCTCTAAAATTTCCCTAACACCTTAAAATTTTTTCATATGGGCAGAGTAATAAATTGGAAACAAATCCACTGAAGTATACTAGGTTGTCAAACTGAAAAAAAGGGGCAAGTGATAGGTCGTGGAGGGGAGAGAAGGAAAATTTGGAGCACAAAGTGGAGACTGGGATATGAGAAGATGTGTGGCAGCTGGAGTTTGAAACAGATCATCTGTAAACTTTACCTGTTTGTGCGTTGCTCCAGGGTGGCTTATAAAGTGTAAACACAAATCTGACCAAAAGGTAAATGAAAACCATTTCAAGATGGAACTCGCTATCTTCAGATTGTAACAAATGTCACAGGTATTTTTCTTGAGCATTTTTTGGTTGTTGCAACATAATCCAAAGTCAAATGTAGAGAGCAGGAGAGTACTGTGTAATTTATGACAAAATTCAGTACAGGAATATTATAATGTTATAATTGTGTCATTTACTTCTAAATCTAGAAAACTTAAAAAGGTTAAGCTTCAGAGGAGTGCATGCAAAGGTGAGAAGTAAGGGGAGATGTCCAAACCAGTCTTAACTCTGTAGCAGCAAAATGAAAGAAAATGTGTAGGTAAGACCTATATTACCCATAGCTGATTTCAATGTTTTTCTTCCTCTTATGTCATAGAAGAGATGTGTGAAGGGATTTGCAGTAGACTGGAACTGAGCAGGGGGCTAGCATGTGATTTGTGGCAGAGGAGTGAGGAAAGACTGGATAGAGTATGCAGTGCAGGTAGTTTCATACGAAGACAAATGAATAAATAATATTCCTTAGAAATAATGGAATTTAGGGAGAGCAACTGAGAGAGAAAGTGGAGGAGAAAACTGAATACTGAAAAGTCTAATCTTGAGTGGTAAGAGAAGCAGGTGCAAGAATGTGACTTCTCTTGGGCCTGTGCTTCAGGGATATGCTACTCATGACTCCCATCACTGAGCTGAGAGCATCTCTCTGAAGCTCAGTCTCAAAGAGATGGTGATTGTAAATTTATTTATTTATTTATTTACTTTTTTTCTTAAGAGTAAGCCATGCTAGGAATACTCACAGGAAACAAATCTGATACACAGTACTTACAGTTCTCAAGGAAGTTCTTGTCTGTGGTACTCAGTATATTGAAGACATGCTGACAGATATCCATGTAAGCACCACAACTCCACGTTTGTTCATCGTGTTGTGTGAGATAGGTGGAGATCAGTTCTGGTGTGTGCACACAAATTCGTTACTCTCTGCTCTGCTCTTAGAGATACAAAACTTACAAATGCCCACTGTGTAGGGTTTTCAACATGTCCTTGGTTTCAGTCTCTTAAAACCCCTTGGTGGTGATAGACACTTAAGTAATGAATTTGTCTGCTCACAACAGGGTTTCTCTCTTTTAATCAAGTTTAGCACAACACTTCGAAAGACAAAATTGATACTGTTTTGGGCTGTTTAATGTGCTCAGCCATGGTGAAGGGCACCAGTATTTTCATCATACTTAGAAGTTTTTGAGAGCATCTTCTGAGGCACAAGCTAAAAGAAATTAACCAGACACTCTATGGTTTAAAGAATCTTGAAAGAGTTTTTATGTAAATATTCCAAGATTAGTTCACATGCTGGCCTAAGAAATAGGATAAATCTTGAAGGTATGAACTACTATATTTCAGTCTTGAAAAGCTTTTTTTGTGCTGACTAGCAGGACTACAGGTCTAATACTGTATCTATCACTGATGTGTTTTTCACTTCCTTGGTGGTACTTCCAGACTGACTTTCAGTCAAGGTGGTAATCAAGAACTTTCTAAATATCAAAGGCTTCTCTTCTGTCAACCTTTGTATTTCATCCCAGAGGATTTGTTCAGACTGTAACTGTGCCATTTGAATTTTCACTCAAGCTACTGTTGTCTGCTGATGTCAGCTGAAACTTCATGCTCCAAAATGCATGCTAAAGAAGTGTGTCTGTTCATCCTTAACCAGCCAGCTGCTGCGTTTTGGAGAAGATTCTAGGTGAGGTGGGAGGTAAATATAATTAAATTATTTGTATTCTATAATTACCTGATAATTCAACAACTGTATTTTGAAGTTCTGCCAGCTAATTAAGCTACTTGTCAGGGGAGGTTGACAATAATTTTTCTAAAACAGAGTAGTCCCTAGCTTCTGCGAAGTACAAAAGTCAGAATTTTATTTTAATTTTTTTATTCATAATAGAGGAATTTTGATTCCTGTTTGCTTTCTGATTTTACTTAAATCTGTTAGATTTCACTGCTTGCATTTGTAGCTTCTTTTCCTTTATTTTGAAGACTAGCTTAATTGTTACATGCAATCATCATGTGTTCATTTAATACAAAGGGCAAAAGTTCTCACAGAACCAGAATCTGTGGTTGTTCATACGTTGGCTTCTGATTTTTTTTATGCAAATGTTGCAGGTATCCAGGCATCTGTGTTATTATCTCATACTTTTTCCAAGAAAAATGACAAATGCTTTGTTGGGTATTACTTGAAGGCAGTTTTTATTGTGGGACAGTCTCCCAGGATCCAACTGTTAAGAAGTGTTTGTATTTTCTGTAAGAAGTAACAAAAATATAGCAGGCTGTGCATTATCTGCCGTGCCTTTTTCATCTCTGTTCTGTGTGTAGTCACTGAGCCAAAGTTTTAATTTTGAACTGAGCAGAAAGTTGATTCTTGGTGCTGTCTTCTGCCTACTGCTGCACTGACTCTACAGGATTTATCTTGAAGAGTTTAAACAGTAGTTCAATCAGCTGAAGTGCAGATATGGGTGAAGGATTAAAATAGCATAACTCTCCTGTGCCTTCCCTGTTGCAAAGTGCAAAGATACCCATTTTACATTGCCAGATAGAGCAGCTCCAGCACTACCCTCCATCTCTGAATTTCTTTGCAGCCTCAGGGGAAGCTGCACCTCTGTGTCTCTCACAGCTGCTGGACTTTGATGGGGACATGCCTGTGCTCTTTCCACTGGCCTCCCTTGGCAACCAGCCCTTTGAAGATGACCTCTTGCTGTTTGCCTGTTGTCTCTCTTGTGTTGGATTATAGATGAGAGGTTGGCATGATGGGAGGGGGATGGGATGGAGTGTTGTGCGTTTTAAGCCTTGGTTCTTTCTGCATTCTCAACCTCCCCCCCACACACCGTGGCTTTTACCTCTGCATGGAGAAAATGTTGTCTTGCAGATGGAAAATGATTTTCAGCAGAAATGTACATTTTCTGCTTGGCATTTATATACAGGACAAAGGAAGTTTGATTAGTTTTGTGGTGGGGACATTGCATTCCTCCTGTAACAATCTACTCACACTAGTTCCCTTCCCCCTTCCCTCTTTTTAAGGATAATATTCTTCTTAGTTATAGGACAACCTTTTTCTGTGTGCATGTTCTGTGTTCCTCTGGCCTCAGAGAACACACCCTCTCAGAGACAGCACAAAGTGCATCACCTTGTTAATGAAGGCTGTGGTGTGGAATATAAAGGGATGCACTAGAGCCCTGTGGCTGGGTTGCATTTTGCACAGACACTGATTACTTTTGGAAATTCAAAGAACCAGACTTTGTTAAATACTGAAAAAATTCTGATGAAACAGTAGCTGTAGGATAAGAAGGGATCAAGGAAAGTTTAGGAATGAACATCCAATTTTCACTACAGTGAACGGTGAACAGCTGAGGTGTTTTAGTACACAACATAGTAACTAACAGTGTTTACACACTTTTACAGATTTTACCATCTCTTTTCTCATTTCTTCTTTTTTTTTTTTTTTTTTTCCTCAATGATGAAACCCCTTTAATATGTCAGCACTCATTCTCTCTTGAGGTTTCTTTAGGCTTTATTAGAATCTGTGTGTGGAGAAGAGAGGGGCAGTTGACAGCGCTGTTGAATGTGGTGAATAAAGTCAGGAGTTACACATTACAGGGTATTTTACAGCAAATGTGAAGAAAGTAACTTGGATATGTCTGTGTATGCAGTTGGAATGTGCCAGTGCAGCATACCACCCAAAATCAGAATACAATGTGGGAGGTATCTGTGCATGTAACTAGTTCGTCCTTTTCTGGAATATTGCTTTTTAATTGGATCTCCTAGTATTATGTTCGGAAAGCAACCAGGAAACCCGTCCTCTCTTCTTTCACCCCAGCTAGACACAGTAAACAGAGACATAAGCTAGTACAACTAATAGATTATTCCCTTGGAAATAATAGACTTTGTAGGACAAGGGCAGGGATAAACTTGTGTTCCCTTGGCTACTTCTCTAAACAAAATCCAACATAGATATGTGTTCTCAGTACCTATCTTCTTCACATAATTTGTTTATTCTTACACAACCTGAGCAAAAGTAGGCCATGCAGATTATAACTTTCTGCTTTGTATTCTAGGGGGTAGTGTAATCTAACCCATTTTGGCCATTGCTGTATACCTAAGTTTTCCTCTGAAACAGAAGTATGGTATTTACTGGATTGCACTGTGTAGTCTTCCTTCAGCCCATGCAAGATCATTTACCTACCCTTCCTTGCGTGGGGTAGCTACATCTGTTCCATCAGGTCTGATTATCTACGTTTGTATTTCTGTCAGGACAGATGCACTTGGATCTTGGTTAGCAGACAGTATAACTGGTGTTGGCTGTGAAGTGTTTAGTAAGGGAGATTGTGATGCTCACAAATCCTTCCAAGTGTTCTGATCAGAATATAGATTGATAGATACGCAGAAGGATTTTGTTTCTGGTAAGGCAGTTAGAATGTCCAGATGAATAACTAAATAGTGTTGGAGTTTAATGTTTTTTTGACTGAAGCAAGATTAAACTAACCAGGAGACTTGCTGTAGAAAAGCCAGGACTGCCTGAACAAGCATGTCTAGCTATAGGCTCTTCTCATCACATGGGCAGACTGGAAAAGGAGAGAGACAGACAGTGGGCATTGTGCAAACTATAATATTTATTGAGGTGCTTTGTGGCATAAGCAATCCCCTAAATTCTGTTTTAGAGGAGGACTGTGGCTATCTATGTTCTGGCTTTGGAGACAGTAACATGATCAAAATGGAGTTTATGTTAACAACCTTTGGTCTAGTGCATTTTCAGATCTACATGAAACATTCTTCTGGAGCAGTCTCTTCGGTGCTAAAATGCAGACTTTGAAACATCTCTCCTTGTATGAAAGGCACTTAAGCAACTACTTTAAATATAATGAACTATCAACAACTAGTGAAACAGCACATCCTTTTGTTTTTACCCTTCTAGTCTACAGCTGAGCTGAAACTCTCCTGAATCAAAACAACCGTAGCTTCTAAAGAAATTTATAGTATCTTTAAAGTCATCATGTATATATTGCATGAGATCCATGCATTTGTGCCAATCAACCTGCCTTACTCGACGTGTCTGAAGAAATGTAATTCTTGGAGCTGACTTCAGTATATACCTCTGTCAGCACATCACCAGAAACAGAAGTCATGGAAGATAGGACTGCTGGACAATGCAAGCTTTCACCACCAAACAGTGTAGATAACAAATGGAAAATAAAATAGAAAAGATTATTCCTTTTAGGTTTTACCCCCACCAAACTCCCTATTTCATCTTTCCCTGTTCTTCAGAAGTCTGGCTGGTAAAAGCTACAGTAGACTGAAATATTACACAAATGGTTTTC
>JANHGN010006045.1:64580-83092 GCA_024605025.1 Megaceryle maxima
ATTTCATCTTTCCCTGTTCTTCAGAAGTCTGGCTGGTAAAAGCTACAGTAGACTGAAATATTACACAAATGGTTTTCCTAGTATAATTTGGCTATTTTAAGCGAGCTGATTTTTTTCTAGGCA
Source organism: Megaceryle maxima (assembly GCA_024605025.1). Lineage (NCBI taxonomy): Eukaryota > Metazoa > Chordata > Aves > Coraciiformes > Cerylidae > Megaceryle > Megaceryle maxima. Next base: position 64,704 of record JANHGN010006045.1, read on the forward strand.
TAGAATCATAGAACAGTTTGGGTTGGAAGGGACCTTGAAGATCATCTAGTTTACCCATGGTGGACAGAGACACCTTCCACTAGACCAGGTTGCTCAAAGCCCTGTCCAGCCTGGCCTTGAACATATCCAGGGATGGGGCATCTACAACATATTACAGTGTCTCACCACCCTCACAGTGATAAACTTCTAATCTAAATCTGTGCTCTTTCAGTTTGAAAGCATTACTTCTCATCCTATCACTACACTCCTTGATCAAGTCCCTCCCCATCTTTCATATAGGCCCTGTTTTAAGTACTGAAAGGCTGCTATAAGGGCTCCCTGGAGCCTTCTTTTCTCCAGGCTGTACAGACCCAACTTCCTTAGTCTGTCCTCATAGGGGAGGTGCACCAGCCCCCTGATAGTCTTTGTGACCCTCCTCTGGACCTGCTCCAACAGGTCCATGTCTTTCTTATGCTGGGGGCATCAGAGCTGAATGTCATACTCCAGGTGGGATTTCACAAGAGAGGGGCAGAATCTCCTCCCTTGACCTGCTGGACGCACTGCTGGGGATGCAGCCCAGAATACAATTGGCCTTCTGGGCTGCAAGCACACACTGGCTGCTCATGTCCTGCTTCTCATCTACCAGCACCCCCAAGTCTTTTTCTGCAGGGCTGCTCTCTGTTGCCTCTTCTCCAAGCTTGTATGGATAGTGGGGATTGTTCCGCCCCAGGTGCAGGACCTTGCACTTGCCCTTGTTGAACTTTAATGCGGCTCACACAGACCCCCCTCTCTAGCTTGTCAGGGTCCTTCTGGGCTAGCATCCCTTCCCTCTAGAGTATAAGCCACTCCACTCAGCTTGGTGTCATCTGAAAACTTGCTGAGGATACACTCAATCCCACTGTCCATATCCCCAGCAACAATGTTAAATAATACAGGTCCCAATACGGACCCCTGAGAGCCACCACTCTTCACTGGTCTCTGCCTGGACATTGGGCCATTGAATGCTTATGTTGAGTGTGACCATCCACTTGACTTCTTATCCACTGCGTGGTCCACCAGTCAGATCCATGTGTCTCCATTTTATAGACAAAGAAGCAATTCCAGGCTGATGATGTCAGTCTCATGTAGTAGCTCTGCATGTCCTATTGTACTCATGTTGTTTTGATGCATGGCAGCTACTGAGGTTACTTCATTTCTTTCTTTAAAATTTAAAGGATGCCTCAGAAGTAATTTGTGTTATTTTTAACTTGTTTTTCTCTTCTTCCCTACCTTTCTCCATTCATCTAGCACAGTTCTTCTCAACTCTGAATGCAAGGAAACCAGATATGCTTGCTAGCAGCTGACTGAAAAATAGAGAATAAATCTTACCTTGCCAGGGGTCTTACAGGACTCTAGAGAGACAAGTCAGCTCTTAAACTCTATGTAACATCAAGAACTGCCTGGAAAAGCCAGGACCAGATTATGTGTCAGAAAAGTGAATTGTACTGAGTCTGGAGATCAGTCACAAATCAGTCCACACATATAAAGTACAGTTGCTATTGGTCTGGAGACTTAGAGTACTGTGAAATTTTGGTTCAGCGTGAGATTTGTCAATCTGTTTGCTAAAGTTTCTTGGTAAAATATATTCTGGAAATTAGTAGCTCAGAGAATTTTCACAGAGTTGTGTACTTTTGTAGAATAAAATACTACCTTCTCTGGTGCCTGCACATGTGTATGTTGTCTTTTAAGTTTCTCCTAATACTCCTGCAATTGTCATCTCCGTCAAAATAATTCCTTTTCTAAGTATGCATCTTGTGTGCTTTTGACAAGGGAATGCCAGTGGAAATTTCTTTTAGGTTTCCTTATATGGACAGTTTCGGTCAGCTGTTTGGTTTGGGTTGGTTTTTTTGGGGGGGTTGGGTGGCTTTTTTTGTTTGTTTGTTTTTGGGTTTTTTTGAGTGTTTAATAGCTACATTCATTCTTTCTAGGTCCCAAACACTCCCAAAGTTGAACAAATAGACCCCATTACGTTGTACAATGCTTGTCAGGGTCTCTTCATACTTCCTACTCCATTTTCTGCTGGAAAACTTACTTGCAGAATATTTGTAACTAAATATGTGGCCTTAAGTTCAAGCCAAGGAGATTATATGGCACTGACCTGATACTTGCAGTTTTAAGTCCGCACTTGAGTGCTATGGGACAAATGTAGTTGTTCATGAGATGTAAGGTAATCCTGTTTTTCCCAGACAGTTGTGATTATGTCTGAAGTTCTGGCCATTAGTACATTTTTGGGGCCTGTCTTATTCTGTATAGGGCCAGAATTCTTTTGTTCTACTATATAGCTACTGGCAGCCTTCTTCTGTCAAAGTAATCTATGAAGGCATTATTTTACTCTTAATTTTCCCTCCAGTTTCCCTGTCCTTAATGGCATTGTGCCTTCATGTTTTGCCAGAATCTTTCCACCCATTTAAAGAGGAAAAAAACACAGCTATAAACATGACTTTGTTCCCCTTTGCTCTTTCAGTATTGTGGTAGGATAATTCAGTCTAATCAAAGCACTTAAATTCTTGAGATAAGAAATCTGCCCTGAAGGTGTCTTGGGTATGCACATCCTTTCATGGAGTTTTGCTTTTGAGACCCTTTGAAGGAAGGAGAGGCCAGCTTTGTGTTTGAATGGGCTGGGAGCTTCCTTTGTAAGTGTTTGAAATAACTGGAGTCCAGCTGTTTTGTTGCAGTAGGTTGCTCTAGTTGCATAGTGGGGGCAGTACACTTGATACCTGCTTGTGCAGTAAATCTGATGCAGATGTGCTGAATGTAGAGTTTTGTACAGAACTGATACTGTGTGTGTGCTGTGGGTATCTGTAGTGTCTCTGACTCAGGGAAATCCTATCAGGAAGACTTCTGAGAATATGCTACTGCTGCCAGGTATGTCTTTCAGCTGGCAGCTTTCTTCTCCTGAGGGATTTGAAGCTGGGCCACAGTACAGGTGAACTGCTCACAAGCACTTCACGTATTCTGTGAGTCACAGGTTGGGTATCCCTGTGTCAAAGGAGAAAGGAAATAATGCTGCTTCTTGCTTCTTGATCAACTAGATCAGTGACAAGGTCTGGTCCCCTAATTAACAAAACCTACTCTGGCTGTTCTTCAGAGTTTACTGCTCCTTTTCACAGGACCTGGTGGACTGTGTGTAGTACTGGCCTGTCTTGCTTTGTATAATTTTACTGGCTGTTTCTACACGGTGGATGTGTTCAAATGCTTAGCTCTGTTTTTACATTTAATTACAGCATAGACTGGATTTCTCATCATCCCTTTTGGCATACTTCCTGGAGTAAAGTGCACTATGAGAGGATTTCAGGAATGCTTGATGCTCTTTCTATAGAGAAAGTTCAGTGGAAGCCACTTGTGGGTTCAATGCTAACCACTGGGTTGAACCACACGGTCACAACTGATAGCCAAGAAAAGCGTGCTGCTGAAACAGTCAGGTCCTATAATGTTACATTTTGTGGTGAATTGGTTTTTGGCAGGATGTTCTTCTTCAAAACAAACAAATGAAGTCTGAAAGTGAAAAGAAAATGTCTTTTAATGTAGTTTTGTTCTGGAGCTGGAGGCTGAATGTTCCTCTCTGCACAGCAGAACTGCATGGTATAGAGGAGCGCAGGGAAGTAATTCCAGCTTTCACCTTTTTTAAAAAGACTGCTACGTTCCAGCTGCAGCCAGCACAAAACCTCATGTTTTATCAGGCAGCAGAGCCAATAACAACAACTAACTTCTTTTAAGAAAAAACCCTGTTTAGTTCTTGAAACACTCCCCCCCCATTTCTATGGTTTTGGATTGCTCATGTGTAATGGCACATTCTACTGATGCCTTTTTCAAAAAGCACTGATACAGAGAATCTACATCCTAAGCCTTTTCTTCTCGTGAGGTCTTAGTAATGCTGGGTTGGAATACTGCAGTTAAAAACCTTAAATCACTTTTTTGGCAGCAGGTTGCTCTGCCAGTACAGAAGGATAAATGGAGGTGGAAAAGTTTGGTTCATTCCACTGTACTTGTAAGGAGTAGGAACAGATACAGTTGTGTGGTTATGCAGTTGTATTAGTAGTTGTGTTATGTTGAAGATTAAAATCACAGTAGTGTCAACAGTCTGTGGTAAATCTCAGCTGAGATGACTCAAGTCTCCTGGAGAATCAGTGCAAAGTAATTTTTGTACTCCCTCAGAAGCAGTTTCTCTTATAATAGGTAAGAAGGTAAAATTTCAGAGGAAATAATAAAAAAAAGATGGGTGTTGCTAACTCTAAATTGACATTTTGCAGTCTTCTGGGTCTCATATTGATTATTTTAATAAATAAGCTCTACTGAAATACTTTATGCTAATACAGTCACTGTTCTCACTAGAGGGTGTTAGCCTGGTATTTTGCCTTTGCTCTAAAAAGACTTACATTGTGCCCTGATGAAGACCTCTATAGATTGCTACTTTTTTCCCCTCAACCCAGTGCCACTCTGGCCCTGAGCTCTGTTCCTTGTCAGAGTTGATTTTTCTCATGTGAATAAAGTGGAGACCTTTTTTTTTTTTTTTTTTAATAACAGTATGTAGCAAAGACTTAGTTATGTTTGATCTCATCACTGAAGTAGACTGAAGACAGGAGTTCTGCTAGTGAGCTCTAGATTTAATTCCTTGAAGTGCTGATTTTATGTGATTTCGGCTCCACTGGGTAAATCTCAAATTCCTACATTCTTTCTGTGTTCTGAAGCTGGCAGAAAGTAGGCTTGGGGAACAACAGACAGGTTAGGTGTTTTTCAGTGGAATTAATGAGTGCATGGGTAATTGTTCCAAGGCATAGAGCTGTCAAAGCTGTAGTTCCTGCTGGGACAAAGCACAAACTGTATATTGCGCAGGACTGGGCCAGTTTCTAGGCTGTCTTGGTGTAGGGCAGTGTATGTGATGAACTGATATCTCATCATTTGTCTGGCAGAAATTTCCACATTTCTCAGTGAGTATGAGCTGGTACTCTGTGGGGTTTGTTTTGGTTGTTTCTGTTTGGTGGTTGTTTTTTGGGTTTCCCCCCTTTGGTTAGTTGTGGAAGTTGTGGAAGAATCAATAGCTCTGTTCTTATCTCTAGTGTTATAGTGAAAATACATCTCACTTAATATCCTTCACTTGTTTTCTAATGATTTTTGAGTGCGAAACTGTCTCAAGTTTCTCCTTCATTTCTACTTCAAGCATCACTACATGCATGATACCTCACAGTTTGTCATCTGAGGGCACTGAAAAATTCCGATTAAAACCACATACTAAACAAAAACTGTTACATAAACCCAAGTAATTTGGGGCAACCTGATTTGCAAGAAAGGTCTTATTCGGAAGAGATCTAGTTCTGTAGGAATAGGAACAAGGACAAAGTGAATGCACTGTCATAACTTTGTTCAGGTGATGTTTTTCATACAGTTTAACAAAGTCTGTGTTTTTGGCAAGCCAGTATTCCAGAGTATGTATATATTTGCCTTTACTGATGTGCCTGGTTCTGTCAGGGTTAGACCTTGCTTTTGGGCTATCAGAAACTTTTTTAATGCTGATGAATAGTTGCTGGAAATCTTAAACACACATCTTGTACATCCAAGACTATAGATGAGGAAAATTAGAGTTCTGTTATGTGTAGAAAGAAGCTGTCTTAGCAGTATTATACCCAATAGAGTTATTTACTGTTGATGCTAACAAAAAATTATCGCTCTAGCAAAAGGTAAAATCTAGAGCAAGGAAACCTGAAAACCATCACTTCCATTCCAGAGTTCTTGCATGTGTCCTGTGGAAATAAGCTTTGCAGATAACTTTCCAAATCTGAGTGTATGTTATTTCAGTTCGTTGTGACAGCTGTATCAACAGTGTGAATGAACCATCCCTACTGTTCTCCAGTCCCCCACCTGCAATGCATGCAAACAGCTGTACAGAAGTGGACAGTTGGTTTGCAGTCCAATATGTGGTCTGATATTAGCTAGCACCAGCAAGCTTGGAGGAAGGTACAGATGCCAGATAGTGGCAGTTCTGTTCTCTGAGATTTTATTTTCCCTGCCTTTACAATTTCGTTGGTTTTGAAGCTGAATTTAATATTTAAAACTTTCTTACTCAGTCTCACTCCTGCCCTGTTGCTTACGATTCTTTATTTACTTCTTCCCATTGATAGTGAATGCAGACTGAAGCTCTGAAGAGAACTGGAAATTTTTACCCTATTGAGTTTTCCTTCTCTATGCTGTTTAGTCTGGTAGTCCAACAAATCCAAATTTAATATGAATAAAATTTTATATAATGTGCTACTTACTTCTAAAACAGCTGCATGCCTAATGGGTTATGTATATTGAACCATTTTAGGTGCCCAGCAGTAGCTTGTGGAAGTTGCAGCACGATAAGCGTAGCTTTTGCAAATTATTTTTACCTTGATTTGGAGAATGGAACTTCGAAACAAAGAATGGTAGAAAAGTCTTGTCTGAAAGGGATTTCTGAAGATCATCTGATGCAGCTTTCTGTTGAAAGCACATCCTTAGCATCCTTGTTATTGAGGGCCTTGTCAAGCTGAATCTTGAATATTTCCAGTGAGGGATGTTCCACTACTTCCAGAACAACCTGTTCCACTGTTTAATTGCTCTTACAGTGAAGAGTTGTTTCCATATATCCGAAGAGAATTTTCTCTGAAGTATCCTTGTGCCTGTTGTCTTTTGTCTGGTCATTATACACCCTCATGAGAAGATAGAGGCGGTCTTTTTCATATGTCAAGTTCTCCAACCCTTTTATCATTTTGGTGGCCTTTGGCTGGACCTTCTCCAACCAAAACTGGACACAAGTACACATAATCACATTTGTTGATCTGCTGGCTATACATGTGCTTCCACTGCAGCCTCAGCTGTTGACTCGCATTCAGTTTGCTGTCTATCAGAAGCCCTATGTCTTTTTCAGCAGAGCTACACTGCAGCCAGTCAGACCATATGCGGACTGTACTGATGTTTAGTATTACTCTATCCCACATGCAGAATTCAAAATTTATCTTCATTAAAACTATTACAGTTTTCGGTGGTCCAGTCTTCCAGCATGCCACAGTGACTGTGTCTTGTGGCCCTTCCTCCTGGCATATCTAACACACCTCCCAGTTTGTTGTCATCTGCAAACTTTATTGAGAGTGCATTTGGTCTTCCATCTGGGTTGTATATAATGATACTGAATAGCATCAGACCTAGCATTGACCCCAGAGGAATTCCATGTGTGACCAGCTACCATTTCAACTTTGAGTGGTTAACCATCACTCTTGAGGTAACTTAAGACTTTGAGCCATTTTAGCCAGTTTTCCACCATATTGTGGTCCATCTGCTTAGTCCATATCTTAGCAGTTTGTCAGCAAGGATGTTGAATGAGACCTGTGTCAAACACTGGGACAGCTGACCCCAAGTGGCCACAGGGATATCCCATACTATATGATGTCATGCTCACCAGCATAGAGCTGGGGGAAGAAGGCTGGGGGGAACATTTGGAGTATCACTCCAAATTTCTCGTCTTTGGCATTTGTCTTCCCAAGTAACCATTGCGTGTGATGGTGCCCGGCTTTCCTGGAGATGGCTGAATACCTGCCTGCTAATGAGGAGTGAATTAATTATTTATTTTGCTTTGCTTGTGCATACAGCTTTTGCTTTACCACAAAACTGTCTTTATCTCAACCCATGAGTTCTTTTACCCTTCTGATTCTCTTCTCCATCTAACAGGGGGAGTGAGTCAAGCAACTGTGGGGGCTTAGTTGTTGGCTGGGGCTGAACCACGACCCCTATGGACAGTGCCAGGTAGGGGAGTCTCTGACCTCTTGTATGTGAGGGGACAGGGAAGTGTTTACACTGTCAGGGAGGAATTTTTAATAATTTCTTACAGCAAGATTGACACTTGGAACTGGCACTGAAGTTGGTATTTGCAGAGTTGACTTCCCAACTGGAGCTCAACTTTACTAGACCTTGACTTTTCAGGTGAGTCCTGTTGCAAGCACCATCAGCCTCAGTGGGTGTTTTGCCACATCTAGGCACCTAATCTGTAGTAGTAACACCAGTGTTTTAAGCTTGAATTCTTAAGTTCACTAGCTCATGTTGCACTTTTAGTTGTTATCCACGTTTTGGAAAATTGCAATGTTCTGCCTGTCGTGATCTACTGAGGCTACTAGTCTAGGCCTATGGAATCTGAGCAGAATCCACTGACTGCTTCTGACTTGAGATAGTGGAGTGCTTTTGTGGATAGAAAGTTTTCTGTTGATGCAGCCTATGTACTACAGGCCTTAGTGTTGAGACTTTGGATTTTTCTGTATCTTAAATACATTTATCAGAATTGTGCTACTGGGTTGACGCTTCTGTTATGCATCTGAAGCACAACGTTGATTTTTTTATTTGAGAACACAGACAAAAACTTGACATGCCTGCCTTCTTATCCTCACGTTTATGGTCTTTAGGACAGAGAGCCCTTCTGTGTAATTTCGTGGTCTTTTGTTGTCTAGAATTTGTACTAACTTTGCCACTACAAAGGTATATTTCACTCTTCTCTGCTCCCAACATGGATCTGCAAGCCATTTTAAAATCACTCTTTTGTTACTTTTGCCATTTCTTCTCCTGCCTGTAAATTTTCACCTCTGTGAGTAAATTGGCTCTGTATAATTGGAGGGTTCTCAGGTTAATGTCATCCCTCACCCAGTTCCTGCCCCTGCAGCAGTGCCATTTCTGGCAACTGTTGCAAAACCATGTGATTTTGTTATACCTGGGTTATCCAGATCTTCCTGTCAAATACATAGCTATACAAAGGGGAAGGCACTTCGGTTTTGCTTTTCAAAATGTGCTGGTACATCAGAGATGACAGGATCTTGAAAGAATAGGGATGCTTTACAGGGTGGGATGTAACTTTAGCATAGACAGGCAATATCAAATCTGGTTCTGCTAGTATATACTTCAGAATTTTATAGCACATACTCCTTCATGGCCACGAGGAAGTCACACTTCATTCTTTTGGAAGAGGATGCCTTGGTACCCTGACTTTTGTTTCATGAATGGCAACTATATGTAATGCTGCTCTGCACATGAATCCTCTGCTGCAGAAAGGTTGAAAGTCCTTATAGCAGTCTTACAACTGAAGTTCCAGGTCATGCAGAGAGTTACTTATGGCCCTCTGACATATATTTAAATCTTTGCCTGGCTTCATAGAGGTATGTTTATTCATTATATGCTGCATAACTGACAAAAATCAGCCACGGTTTCTGTTGGTACATGTTACATGTGAGTGGATAGGACTGCCTTTTGTGGCAGACTCAGTGGAACAATGAGAATCAACAAAGGGTGAATAGATATCTAGGAGACTTATTAAATCTGAGAGATTATTTGTTTTGGTTTGTTCTTGTTTGTTCTTTTTAATCGGTTCAACCTCAAATATGGGATCAAAATCCAAAAATTAATGAAAAATTCTGCACCTTGTATCTCCTCTCCTATTACCTGTCGGGAGATAAAAATGCCTGATTAAAGGGGATGCCTATGATGTTAAAGGGGATTAAGCACAGAGGGAAACATTAGCAGCTTGATTTGGAAGATGACTAAAATTTAAGTAGGAAAAGGATAGGAAAAATAAATAGGTAAATTTAGTAAAGAAGTTGTTGTTTATTTTGATAGTTACTGATCTTGTGTTGCTCTGAACAGAGCACCATTTCTAAGCTTTGTACGTTCCTTGCTATGTTTCTGTACTGCCATATTGCAGGAAGCCTTTGAAGAGTGGAGCAGAGGTCATGCCACTAAAGCTACACAGCTGCTCAGCAAAGGCATGTGTATAACATGGGCAATCTTTCATCTGGTTTGTGCTCAAAAGGTGGAGGAAAAGGAACAATGCTTTATGCTTTTTGGGATTTAAAGAATTGAATTTGTGATGAAGAATTCATTCAGAAGGAAGTTTGAGAAGATAATGCTGAGTCTTGTTATCCAGACCTGGCTTGTAATAGAACTGATGTCTTGGAAGGAAAGGGGAAGAGCTGTTAGGGTTGTGTTGTTTTCAGTGAAACTGAAATTAGAGAATCTGTTTACAGTGTTTACATGCTCTGCCTCTCTGCAAACTACTGGAACTATGCAAGACACAGAAATGAAAGTGTGGTTTTATCCAAGCTAGCACAGGCCTCAAATCAGTGTAGTGGGATCACCCAGATGTGTGTGGACCCAAGCCAATAAATATTTGGTGGCATGATATACTATGTGGATTTAGTGGCTTGAAGGTTGAAGCTCACTTGTGATCTTCACCTGGTGTGAATGTACCCTTTGTTTTTTGTGTGTGTGTTTTGGTTTTTGTTTAGGCCTTTTGGAATCCTTAAATGTAGTGTGAATTGGAAAAAAACAACCCCAACCCTATGAATGGACCACTGAAGCTGGCTTTCTTGTTAGTCTTTGAGTTTCAGTGTGAAGTGTGGATGAATTACTGTTGGCTGGGATGTGAAGCCAGAGAGAAATTTCTGAAGAGAAGAGATTCGTGGGTGGAAATTGCATGCTCAGAGTGATGGACCATGAACATAATTCTACCAGTGCTGGTCAAAAATGTTACTACGGGGCTTGGTGTGTTCAGGGAGAAGGAAATTACAGTAAGTAAGATGGAAATTGATGAGTTTATATATAAAGAAGAGATGTGCATTCCCTGAAGAAAAAAAAACCAGACAAACAACACAATAAGGAATTTTTGGAAGTGTTGTAAAAATGTTATGCAAAACACCTTTTTTTTTTTTGAGGTGGGGGGAAGTGAATGTCTTCTCTTGGCAGGTGACGTAGGGACAGAATTTTCAGGAAGGTGATCAGGTTGCTTTTGGTAATTTATCCATGAGGATATCTAAGAGATCAAGATAACGTTGATGGAGAGGCAGGTTTGAATGGAGGTTTAAATAATCTGCATTAAAAACCTGAAATCTAAACAATGTGAACAGATCAGAAGACCCAGAGAGAAGATGTGAAGAGTGCTGCCACAAAATTCCACAGGGAGCCCAGAGGAAGAGGTGCTGGAGGATGGGGACAGAGGTCATGCTTCTGCATTCTAGTCATGATAAGATTAGTAAATTAGTAGATTGTACAAACCTGTCATTGACTTGATAATAAAATTTTATTAAAAGAGCTGACACTAGGTACTTGAATATGAATATTAACTTGTGTTAATTGTTACACAGAGCTGATGACTAATATGTCTGACTTAACCTCTTTGCTGAGCGTTTGTGTTGGTCTTGTAGATCTTCAGATTCACTGGAACAAACTGTCTAGGAACAGTTCAGCTTTGCAATGCACATTTTTTTTTTTAATTGAACAGTGCAAGATTTTTGTCAGTTGTCTCTTCCTGAAATATACAGTCTTTGAAAGTGCTGCTGGAATAATTTGTTTTGTAATTACTCTGATGAGATTTCAGTGTGATTCAGGAAAATACTTGGGGGAGTTTTTAACCTGCAGATGTACCTAGTAAGTTCCCTACATTTGTGTGGCACCCTTGTTAGTTTTGCTAACTGCTTACATTGTGGTTTGTGTTTGGGTTTGAGGATTCTTACCTGCAAGATCATTTTGCCATTGTATGGTGGTTTAATGAACTTCAGTCTTCTCACTGCTTCAGTGTTCTGTTCACTGATAGGAAATGTAAGCTGACATTCTGTTCCTGGGACTACAAAATGGAATCCACTTGCTCTGGTCCCATTTGTCCTCACACAGCAATGGTAGTAGCCAGCATGGCCATGTTGGAGGAGAATTCTTCTCTAACAGCTGTTTGGTTTTGTTTTCAAGCCAGAGCATAGCTTCCTTCTAGTAACTAGTTCATAGTACAACCTTACCATAGTTTGTGAGTGAAAGTGTGTGTTCTGTGGGAATTCAGTTCGTGGATTTGCACAAGAATTTGAAAATATCTTTCCTTCAGGGTGAATACAACTATGTGAATGGCATTTGAGTGTGACCATTCAGCCAATTCTTTATCCACTGAGTGGTTCACCCATCATATCCACGTGTCTCCATTTTATAGACAAAGATGTTGTGCAGGAGAGTATCAAATGCTTTGCACAGGTCCAGGTAGATGATGTCAGTTGCTGAAGAGCAACTTGTCCACCAATGCTGTAACCCCACTGTAGAAGGCCACTAAGTTTGTCAGGCACGAGTTGCCCTTAGTGAAGCTATGTTTGATGTCGCCAATCATCTCTGTTTTCTGTGTGCCTTAGCATAGCTTTGAGCAGGATCTGCTCCATGATCTTGGCAGGTACAGAAGTGAGACTGACTGACCTATAGTCCCCTGGATCTTCCTTTTTTCCTTTTTTAAAAATGGGGTTATGTTTCCCCCATGTATATTTCCTTATCTTTCTCTTTGACTAGTTCTCATGTTTGTTTCTTCTGGTCATGTTTTTTATTACAGGAAATCATTTATTCTGGATAGTTACACTCTCTCCATGGGGGTCTAACCATGCTGTTAACTATGTTGGAGTGTTAAATCCTGTGCCTTGCCCTTCTCCTCCCAAAAGGCATCAAGTTAATATTCATGTAATGGTTGAAAAGCTCTGTTTTTTTTATCTGTTTAGTCTAAAATCATAGGGGATTGTTAGCTGTGACACTCCAAAGATTTAGCAAAGCTTTTTTAGTAATTTGTCAGTTCTTGATAGAAGTATGGAGGTTATTAGAGTTTTGAGGGCTCTGCTGCTTCCACGCCTATGATTTTTGTCTACTAAAATGTACATAGGTCCCTTTCCAGGCCACCTAGCTTTTTGAAGAAGACAGGAGTGTTCAGAAATGTAACTCTGATTTTGCTAAATGCCTGGGCATTCTGTCCTACATAGAATATATGCCCTGTACTTCAAGGTGAGAAGCTTGAGCTAGGTATACTGAGTGCTTGACTTCTGCAAATTCCTGACTGCCTTGAAAACCATATTCAGAGGCCTTTAATATTCTACACTGCAAATATTTAACTGGTTTTGGAATTGTGTGTAATTTGCAGATTTTTTGCCTCTAAATAGGAAGGCTGTCTTCTCAGATTTTTGGGACATTTTTGTCAGCCAGTATTGTCTGACTGAGGAGGAGACAAAATCAGCAATTTCCTTTTAAAGGTAAGGAAGCACAGGCTTTGTAAAAGGAAGAGAAGAGGCTCTTTCAACTTTGCACGTACCCTGATTTGCAGGGACAGAATTGCAGAAGGTGCTTGGTGACTATGATCTAAAGGGCTATTCACACTTGGAAGCTCTTACAAAATAACTATTCTGGAGAAAAGTCGCTGTGGAAAGAATTTTCTCTTCCACTTGGCCTTCTTCCAAGACGTTTTCTGGACTAAAGTGGGCAGAGACAGGTTTTTTTTCTTTTTTTACGGCTAGCAAAGAAAGACCAAGACCTTTCATCTCATGATAGTGTATAGAAAGACCCTGAGCTGTTCATATGCTGGTTTGTAAAGCTATAATGCCTTATTCTGGCAGACAGGAAAAAAAAAAAAAAATTAGGGACAAAAGGGTGGAAGGTTTTTTTTAATCAGGACTTTTTTTAAGGTGATAGAGTTACGGGGTAAAATGTTCCTGCTCTGTTGGTTTACTGCTTGCTCTGTAACAGTAACCCTGTTAAAATTTGTGCGGCTCTTTTTGAAGTTATTTTAAACCCATAGCAATGTATACAGATTTTGTAACCTTGGATAAAAGCTCCTGAGTTGTGGTTTCAGTTTTGTCCTTTCAGGCATGTAGAAAGTGCCCCAGCACATTTCAAGGATTTTGAACTAGAATTGTCTTAGGTATGGGTTATTGTTTCAAAGCTCAATTGATACAGAATATGTCAATGGAATTACATCAAGGGAATAGTTCTCCATTTCTGTAGATATTTAATATAGGTTAAAACTTTGCATTTACTTCATGTAATGAAGTAAATCCCGTGGACTCCTTTTGGGGTTAATTATGTTGGAGTATATATCTTGGCAATTTTGAAGGGAGCACTGTCTGCCTGACTCACTGCCCTGTTTTTATGTCTGTGCTGAATAGTTTATCCATCAGATGGTGAGTTTAAGGAGTGGAGTGGTTCATCTTCCAGTGATAGTACCTGTGCCAAGCTTTTGAACAGAGTAAGCTGAACTGCTGCACATCCATGTGAGACCATAGACAGCCCAGTGTGTAACAGTAATTCATAACAAAAAAAAAAAAAGGAAGTATGAATTGGGCAGAGAATTCTACTCTGTCTGCCTACTGTTTCAGTGGCTTGACTTTTTTTGTCAAAATACAGGTGAATTGGTGATGAATTTGAAAAATAGTGAGTGGTAGGAAAACCTCTGTATTGTGTCAGATCATCATGTTTCCCATGTCTCACAATAGTCACTCAAATTATTCAGAAAGTCAGGGCCCCCCAAGATAATATGAAGAGCTCTTCTTCTGTTGAATCACTTGCAAAATGAAAGTCAAGGTATAGAACTTGAAAGAAAAGGAAAACCAAAAAGCTGGTGATGCGGAAGTGATGGCAGGATTAGTGATCATTACGTGGTGCTACTTTGCATGGATTAGTGAGAGAGAGAGAGATATATATATATATAACACAATAGGTTATTATTAAGCGGTATAATCTCCTATTATAATTGGCTACTGGAAAACAAAATTGCAATAGTGTTGATACCAGTTTCTGGTTTTCTTCAGCCAGTTTGGCAAAAGTGGTATTTAAGGAAAAGCATGAGGCTGGGTAAAGTACAGATCTGTTTTTTGCAAATGTTTTTTTCCCCTGCATATATGTTAAAGCCTGGACAATGCTTAGGCAAGGGTCTGTGAAAAAAGCTGAGATTTTAGATGAAGGAAAAAGAGAACAAGGAGAACATAGTACATCGTGTAAAAATTTAGATGTTTCACACCCTAGTTTGTACACAAAGATATTATCCTGATGAAGGTCAGCAAACTTGGAAAAGACAAAGGAAGTTTAAAAAAAAAAAATCAGTGGATAGGAAGCTCCTTGCCATAATAAAATTAGAGCAAATATAGTGCGTTGGTAGGAGGAAGAGATTAAATATCTGAAATTCAAGCAAATATGTATTGTTGCCTTGTGTAAGAAACAACTATCTTAAAGGAGACTGAAGTTTCTCCCTTTATGATGATAGCTCCCCCTCATATGGGTTCAGAAAAAAATAAAGGCAGTTCCACAATAGTTAAGAAGTTTCTTGTACCTTATTTTGAACTACATGATAGACATGTTACAAAAGATGACAATTAATATTGTTCGAATATTAAAAAAACAAACCAAAACAAAACAGTTGATGCCTCTCAAACGTTGGTTCTGGATTTTATGACGTAAATTTTTTTTGAGTGACACTGAAAACCAGTTTGTATTATTTCTGTCAGTTTGCAAGGAAAGGTGTTTTTCAATGCAAAGTGGAGCTTTGTATTTGATTATTTTATATCTGAGAAAAAGACTTATAATCACATTTAATTGTGAGCCATATATTTTTCATAAACAAGATGACAGTGAGGTCACATAACATTCCATGATTTTGTACTCCTAGCATGCTTCAGAAATTTACTGAATTCTTATATGCAGCCTTATGTTTCAGTTGTCTCATGTGCTTTAATAAATAAAAGTGTATTTGTTATAAACTAAGGTATTAAAAAAACAATCTGTATGTTTTTTAATTTCTACTGATTGTGTAAAGGTTTCTTTCTCATTCTGTTTCAGATGCATCCACTTGGACTGTGTAATAGCAATGATGAGGAAGACCTATATGAATATGGCTGGGTAGGAGTGGTGAAACTGGAACAGCCAGAGTTGGAGCCTAAGCCATGCCTCACTGTCTTAGGAAAGGTAAGGGGGTAGTTTTGGGTAAATGCAGTATACAACTGTTTCTTGGAAGGGTTAGTTCCATGCTGAGAAAAAACATCAAGAAATAAAATACGAGAAAACTCAATGTACTCCATGAGATATTCCTGTTTTGCCTGTTTTCACACTAGCTTCAGGGAAAGATTATGTCATACTGTTGATAGTGATGGTGATGTGGAACTGAGTGCACACATTCCTTGCTTGATCTTAGGGATCCTTAGGTACATTTTCTCAGAAGACATGTATTCATTTCCTTTTTTGGGGGAAGTTGAATCTTCAACACTAGGAGAGATTGCTTTAATTGCAGGATAGAGATCTCTAATAAGAAGTGAATCATATATTATTGGTCAAAGAAATAAAAAAAATGCATGTTGATGGCATCTCCCTATGGAATACAGCCTCTGAAATCTGCATTCCTTGCAAGACATTTTCCTTTGCTATATGAGGTGAAGTCAGTAAGCAATCATTCCTGCTGCCAGATATAGAACAGAATGGTTTGGTTTGGAAGGGACCTTAAAGATCATCTGGTTTGACCTTGCCTGCCACGGGCAGGGACACCTTCCACTGGACCAGGTTACTCAAAGCCCTGTCCAACCTGGCCTTGAACATATCCAGGGATGGGCCATCCACAGCTTCCCTGGGCAACCTGTCCCAGTGTCTCGCCACCTTCACTGTGAAGAAGCTCTTCCTAATAGCTAATCTGAATTTACCCTCTTTCAGTTTGAAAGCATTACTTCTCATCACTATACTCCCTGATCAAGAGTCCCTCTCTGTCTTCCCTGTAGGTCCCCTTTAAGTACTGAAACGCTACTATAAGGTCTCCCCAGAGTCTTCTTTTCTTCAGGCTGAACAACCCCAATGCTTTCTAAAAGCTTGTCCTCATAGGGCAGGGATTCCAGCACTCTGATAATGTTTGTGGCCCTCTTCTGGACCCGCTCCAACAGGTCCATGTCTTTCTTATGCTAGGGGCCTCAGAGCTGAATGCCATACTCCAGGTGGGGTTTCACAAGAGAGGGGCAGAGGGGCAGAATCTCCTCCCTCAACCTGCTGATCACACTGCTGAGGATGCAGCCCAGGATGCAGTCAGCTTTCTGATACGTTGAAAAGGAAAGCAAAAAGCTGTCCTTTTTTTTGTTCTCAGCTTACAATTTTTGAGGATTGAGGTGGCTATATGTTGAGATTTGAAGTCTAGAGTAGCTGGAAGTGTATGAAAGAGTATATAGGCCACAAGTTCTGCAGGCATCTGAGTAGTTGAAAAAGCATAAAATGACTGGGCTTCATCCTAAAATTCATCTGGCCCAAGTTGCTGAGATTTTGGTAGCATAGTGTTGGTGACTTCAGATAAGCAGTGAAAAACTAGTTTATCAGGCTGGAAGTAAAATCCTGGGTTGACATTTTGTAGGTCAAACTCATATCTGTGTATTTATAAGGAAAACTTCTAAAAACCCCATATTTCAAAGGAAATCCAAAACCATCTGCTTGTCTAAAATTTGATGCAGGTTTAGCTTGTGGTGCATGGTGAGAAACATCTTTAAGAAGTGACTGCCCTTTCTGTTGAGTTTCAATATAATAAAACTTTTTTTTTTTTTAATAACTTGGAATAATTTTTTATTTCACAGAAATTCCAGCTGATGCTTCTTTGCTTTTAGGAGGATAATATCTGAGGATAAGTTGTTGTGAGCATGAGAATTAGAGAAGATGAATACTGAAAAATGCATAGGAATCCATAAGTAAAGTCCAGGAGTAAGCTGAGTCTTGGGGAAGGCCATTTAAGGAAGGAATCTGTACAGTCTCATCTGTCAGGATCTTGAAAAGCATGTGAGGCAGTAGGTATGCGAACTGCATGAACAAAGTGGAAACCATAGATATCTTGCACAAACAATGGTATGAATATTTTCTGACATACTGACATTGTTTGCCTTATCCACTGCTATGTACCCAAATCCCACCATGTCCTCTATACACCCCATGTCCCTGAAGCCACACCAATCTCCAGAATAGACTACACATCAGTATCTGCTGATCTTAGCTTCCTGAAGCTTGGCCTGCTGAACAGCAGACCCTGGCTTTGCTTCAGGTACTCTATAGCATCTACTTTGATGCATAATGATGGTGATGTGACTCCTGCATCCTGAATAGGGTGTGTCCAGAGAGTTGGGCACAGTGCTTCTTGTGTGTCAGTTTACGTGCAGTAATTTCAACAGGTGAAAAAAGACTGGCCAGGGTTCTCAGCAGTGCTTGCTTCTCAGTAACTGTAATGCATTTCCTAGCTCTGTATTTTCATGTCACCATTTTTCCTTCTCTTCCTGAAATATTTGTTCCCGATTTCATGCTTGCTGCTGTAGTTTCTCCTCTTCATCTTTTCTCTGCTACCCTTTTGTTCAGCCTTCCCTATTCTCAAGTTAGTCCTGATTTAGAAGGACTTCTCAGGCTCACAGAAATACTGTTGAGTGCAGATAGCAGAGGAGCATCAGCTGTGAGCTTCTTGCAGGTTTGTCAATTAAGTCAGTTTGGTTATTTTACCAGTGGGAATAAATTGCATTGTGATTGTCTGGGTGTCTGAAAAGTTCATTTTCCATGCAATGCCATGCAAATGGCTAAATTTCCACCACCAACCCCCCCCCCCC
>JANHGN010006045.1:92925-103789 GCA_024605025.1 Megaceryle maxima
TTGGGTACGGTGGGGTTGGCTTTTTCTAATGGGCTGGGTTTTTAGTTCTTTTTTTTTATAACCCCTCCAACACATTTCCTTATCTCTTTTTTTTTTTTTTTTTTTTTTTTTTTTGACTTCTCTCAGTACCCTAGCATGCTTGTATGTGTGTTTACTTAATTATGTTAGGTCTAGTTTGCTCTTTCTAGTTCTACTTTCAGTACACCTTCAGTGCAAAGATAAAGAATTACCTGGTTTCAAAAATACACTCATCTTGTGACTGTTGCATTTGGGAGGCAACTGTGTACAGGAATTCTGTTTCCCTGAGAAAGCTTGAAGGGTTATAAAATGTAGCAGAATTTATTTGTAATGCCATCAGTTGTCATGAATGCCTGCATCTGCCTCTTACTGAGTGTGCTGGGTTCTTTGTGAATGTGTGGTCTAGTTCAAGACCTCAATCCCCTCCTTACTCTCTTCCAGTGCTCACGCTTTTCTTTGTGACTGTACCTTCTCTTAGCAACAAGACTGCTGACCTACAGAATGGTGTGTGATAGTAGAGGGCAGGTTTTTGGGAAGTCAAATGAATCATAAGAGATTTCTAACCAGCAGACTTCACTGTGTTCAAGACTAAATAAATGTCTTTTTCATGTTGTCATCAGAACTGATCACAGTGTTTCTCCCTAACCCCAGAAATGAGAGATACTTTGGAGTTTTTCTTCCTCATTTTAACTGAGAGCTCCTTGGTACTGAGTGGTATGGATCACATTGGTATATATTATCGATGTGATTATGTACTGCATGAGGTGATATTTTTCTTAAACCAGAAGTATGTAATTAATTTTAAGGTTTGGTTTCTTTGGTGCTTTTTGGTTGGTTGGGGTTTTTTGGTTGGTTGGGGTTTTTTGGTTTTGGTTTTGAGAAGTACATTGATTTTTAACTGTGATTATACGTGTAAATTTAAGAATACTGCTTTTCATTTTCTTTTTCTATGCTTCTTAATTGATAAAGCAACTGTTGTAATGCTGGAATACTCCTCCCCATTACTGGGCACAGAGACATCCCATTAAGGAGCAGGAAAAAAAAATGTAATACAGTATCTATAGGGCACATGTATAAAACATCCCAAAGTGACAGAGAATTTTTGTTATCTTAGGAAAGGTTTGGGATGGCATCCTGCTTATGCTTGACTTAACTTCATTTCTGAAATTACTGGGCAATTGTACATTAACAGAGCGGATGCATCAGTTAGTTAATCTCTAACTTATGCTTGTTGGCAAAGTAGATGACGTCCTTTTCTCTTTCTTCCTCTGCCCTGCAGAATTAGCCTGTGGCCTGGCTTTCTAGCTCCAGTGGTAGTTCAAGGGGCAAAGTATTTTTGGTGATTGAGACTGATAGCAGCATAGGAGAGAAATAGGGGATGCCTGTGTTGTTCAGATACTGTTGCCTGTATTCTCTGTAACTCTGAGGGGAAAAAGAGGGATTGTTATTTGACAATCTTAATGAAAAGGTGTATTTGATATAATGCTGTGGGGTTTGTGCAGCAGACTGTTTCACTGGAGTGTCTTTGCCTGTGGCTGATATAGCATGCTTTTGCAAGTTCAACTGTGAGTCTGTGCTAGAAATGGGTTTTATTTTACTAATGAGATAAAATTATATTTCTTTTCCCCAACAGCAGCCACTGCTAACTGAACATTTTATGGATAGTTAAATGTCAAAAGGAAACACACCTTCTCTTGCTTACTTTAGGAGATGGTGTTCCAGATGTATTTTCACAGTCATCCGAAAAATAATGTCCACCGTAGTTGATGTTTTTGCAGCCTATAATATATTGGTGTTCTTAAACATACTGACACATTTGACTGAACTGTTTTTTTTTTTTTTTTTCCTCCTCCTTAATGGGATGTCTCTTTTGTGCCCAGTAATGGGGAGGAGTATTCCAGTAAAGACTACTTTCCTTTTTGTAGTAGTAAGTATAGTGCTCTAAAGCCTGCTGTGCTGTAATACGGAATCAAGGTGGAAAGAACTTTCTGAAATCCATGTGTGTCTTGGCTCTGATAGGAGATTACACTTGTCTTGAAGAAAGAACCTTTATCCCAAGCAGAAGTCACAATCATATAAAAAAACAGGTGATGCCATTTCTGTCATATTGGAAATCTAATACTGCCATCCATAGAATGGCAATGTAGTTCATACCCACTGCTCAGTTTAATAGGGTTCTTTAATGTATACCTCTCTTCTGAAGAAGTTGCAGGCTTTGAGAGCATCAGGGGCAGAATGCTGTTCAGGTGACTGAAATGCCAAACAGGAAGTGGCAACATCTGCTTGTCCAGACCTGCAGATCGGTTAATGCATTTTATGTAAAAAGCAGTGGTTTCTTATCTGTGGAACTCCCTGGGTTTGTCCATACTTAACTGAAGACTCCTTAAAACTCAAAAGTCTCTGCAGAAGTTAAACCCTGATAATGTAGGGTCCTGATGCTTATTTCAGCACCAAAGTTATCCTCTCATCTTTAATTCATTTGCTCTTTGCAACCCATTATATTACTGTTATGTCCTTGTGTATAAATACAGCTGTAGATTGTGAGGGAATTCTAACTCTTGCAAAAAAAGTAAATGTAATGACTAAAGGCTAATATTGTTGGTATGGTTCTTCTCTTCAATGGCAGCCTTGTAAGCAGCTTTTCTTCTTATGTTGGTTCTCCACTGTCATGTAATAACTGACATATTAATTGGAATAAAGCCATACTAGAAAGCGGAAGAGGAGATGTCTGCCATGTTCATATCTGCAAGCATGTAAGGTCCTTCTAGATGTCTAGATGTCATTGCTTTCTTGCATTTTGATCTGCTCTACTTACTTTGATTGAATCTGTGGATTGAACAAGGATTGTGAGATTGACAAGGCAATGACTTTTATTCTTCTGGACATGCTGTGATATGAGGCCCAGTAGAACCTCCAGATCGTTCTCTTGTCGTTTTTATTTTCAGCCTACTCACACTAGTTTAGTTTTGTAGTACAATTAGTGCACAAGACAGTAGAATTTTGAAGCCTGGGGTTTTTGTCTTTCTAAGGGGAAACACTAACTTTATTGCTTCAGGCCTGGTTTATGATTAACTGACATGTCTTTGAACCATTTATAAGCTCTTGTATAGTCTGTCAGAGACAAAGAAGAAAAAAATCAATAGAAACTACTGCGGAGACTTGAAAATACTGATTTTTAAATGGCATTAATATTGGAAAAAATTAAAAACAACAACAAAAAAACCAACAAAAAAACCCACCCAAAACCAAACAAATCTGGTAGTTATTTTTAATTGTGTTACCAACAAGAACAGAGATTTATATGCAGTTCTGAGCTAAGCTGATTTTGCATGTACTTTCAGAGGGTAAAAAAATCACAGCACTTGAAACCAATACACAGAAACCTGAATTCATGTGGAGTCTGAATCTTCATACAAGTAAAATCAGTGCAAAAGAAAATGTTAGAATGGATACTGGAATACAGCTTCAAGCACATGCTGCTGTGATAGCTGTAATACATGGCTGCAAAATGTTTACTGTGGTTAGGGACTGGAAATTCTCTGCACTTCATTTACTGCTTTTGTTACTCAAGATTGCTAAGGTAAATTTTAAATACAGATATTATTTCTCATCAGGTGGCTCTGCCCATATCACCACTTCATGATGTTATCAGGCAGTAAAATGGACCTCTTCCTGTTTGCCCTTCCAGCAATTCAAAAGATTTATTCTTCCCCTCCAGTTGTGTAATATAGGTTACTTCTGCATGGCCAATCTGTTATCTGCATCCACTGAAAATGCTTGTTGTTGCTGTCTTCTCTTTGGCACCCGTACTTCTGGCAGTATTGTAGGTGCATTTAATGGGTAGATTCTGAAACTGGTCTGTGAAAGGAATTTGCAAAAGTTATCACTGCTCAGATCTGAAAACCAGAACTGCAAGCGTCCGCACCTGTGAGGGCCTTCCCACTGCATTGTAATCAGTATTGACAGGGCCTAGAGGTGGTTCTGATACATGGAAAAGGAAAGTTAACTTAATTGGAGGTATGTCTTGAGTACATAAAATAGCAATATGAGATTGAGGTTTTGATTGTCTTACACAGTTTCCCCCACTGGGGAACACTGTCGGGGAGCTTGTTAGAGCTCATGTAAGAAAAGAGGGCTGCCATGTGTACAGTATGAATCTTCCATATTGCAGGCATTACCACATACAATCATGACAAGAGATGCATAAAGGAGGACTCCTTGGTTTTTCTAAGAAATTTCCTCATTTGGAACCGTATTTGTAAAAATGAAAGAAGAAACTGAGTGTTTTTTTTGTTTTGTTTTTTTTTTCAGCTGTATACTCTCAGATTTTTCTTAGGTCTCCCTGCTGACCAGCTTCTACCAGAAATAGGCTGAGAGGTGGTTTGGTTTTTTTGGGTTGTGGTTTTGGGGTTGTTTTTTTGTTTTTTTTTTTTTTAAAGGTAAGGCAGATCTTAACCACAGCACTTGGACATAGTAGCATAGACTGTGAGTGCAAACCATCATTGGTTTTACACCACCATTATATATAACAGAAGAATTCCAGGAACAGTCAGTTTCCCCCTGTAAAAATGCTTGTCTCCCTTCCACAAAAATGACAGTAGTTTCAGTGAACGAGTTAAGATTCTGCTTGTCAAATAAGATGACAAGTGATTTTCTCTATCCTATGAAGACCTACTTATATCTAACCTATATTTTGTGTTTTATTATGTGTGTGTTTAAGGACAAAAGAATGAAGTGCCAGTGCAGGGCTTGCTGAAGATTGTTGTCATTTCCAGTTCTGCTGCTAGGACCAAGGCATGCTTAGCACCGTCCACATCAGTGTTTTTGCACAACTGAGCCCTGTGTTGCTACATGTCAAGCAGTTAGTTAGATGCTGCTGTACAAAGAACGTGTAACTTCCCTGGGGCTCCAACTGGGATGTGGGAACACTACAGAAAAAGTGTAAGTTTTGATGATGGTGCTTGCGTATGATGGCCATGTAGAACAAACAGGTCAGGGTCCATTGCCCTGCAGTAGTGTAGGCTTTCAGACTCCAAATGCAAAGAAACATGGGGAGGTAGCTGTCAGTATGGTCAAAGAATCATAATTTGAATTACTGAAAGTGCAGTTATCAGTTGCTTTTTTTTCAATTACTCTTTACCAAAAAAAAAAAGAAAAGGGGGGGGGGGGAGAGAGAGATAGAATACTGGAATACTGTTACATAACTTATTTTAAACCACAGAAGACAATCTTAGAAAGGGATATGCTGTGCACCGTTACTGTTTCTGTCAATTGTATGGGAATTGAAGTGAGGAAATGTACAACCCCTTGGGTTGTAAAGGTAAAGCATGTACCAGTATAACTTTTTTCTTCCCCCTCATCCAACATGGGTCTGTATTTATGATCTAGGTTTTTGACACTTTGCTTAGGAAAAACGATAGAGGGGCAGACAATCTTTAAATGCCCCAAATGAGTAAGTCACGTGCCTATTATAGACTGGCATTATTTTCACAGGGACTTACACTGCTGTGTTATTTTGAGCTGACCTGATTACTGAGTAGTGCACAGGATATTTTCAAAGACGTTTTGGCTTTATGCTAGTTCTTGGGGGGGCGAGGAAGCAGGGCATCGCGGCAGCCAGGCTTTCCTGGGGCCCTCCTGAGTGTCGACCAACTTTCTGAGGCGGGTGGCAGGGCCGCCAGCACCAGGTGCGCTCCGGGTTCCCTGGCTGCCATCTTAGAACTGAGAGAGTCGAATACTAGGCGGAAAAAACTGCTCGCACGCGTTTGCTCCTCGACAGAGTGGTTTTAAAAGGTTTTAAAAACGGACTCTCGGAGAGGGGGTGAGGGGAGAGCGACGAGCTACAGTCTGCGCTGTGTTTGCAGCGGCTCTGATTTCTTGCCAGCGAAACCTGGAACGTCAGGAGGACTTCCACCAAGCCGCGGAGACAGATTTTAGCAGCGCCGGAGCGGGCTCCGCGGCGCGGGGAGCCGGGCCGTTCCCGCGCAGGGTGCTCGGGAGCTGGGGGGTCGCCTCCAGTCGGCCTCCGCTGCCGAGGCGCCGTTATGCGAACAAGCCTGCTTAGCACGTGAGGTCTTGCCCATGGCCCGGCTCCCAGGGACTCCGGTGAGAGACCGGGAAATACCACCCAGGAGTGGACCCATCGTTGCCTACTTTGGGATCAGGATCTACACCCGTCAAAGAAACAAATTCCCCGTTTCCCAGTACTCCCGACAGCTGCCGACCTCCCACGCTGCCCTGGGCAGGACGTCACTTCCGGGAGCGGGGTGGAGGGGGGGCGGCGGGTCTGCGCGCCTCCCGGGGCGTTTTGAGCCTGTCCGCGCTCTGACTGCGGCCTCAGAGATCAGCTGAGCTGGGAGCCCGGGGAGGCCGGTGCTGGTGCGGCCGGTAGCGCGGGGAGGGCAAGGGCGAGCCTGCAGAGGTCCGTGAGTGACGCGTGAGAACTACCGGCAAAGGACGGCTGAAGCCTTCCTTCTCTGAGGCCTGCCAGCTACTGCTGGTTGCAGTCGGCCGGAGTCGAACTAGCTCAGCACGTTTGCAGAAATGGAGAGAAGGGAGGCGCGCCCCTTTGCTATTACCTCAACTGGTACTTTTCATATCTTAATAGATGATTTTACAACAAATTAAGGAATGCCAATTCCTTTTTGGTGGTGGAAACAATGAATTGCTGTGCAGTATACTGCTCATTGAGTGTGTTCACAAAACTAAGTTTTGATTTTTTTTTTTTTTCTCTTAAATACCCTGCAAAAGTAGTTTAAAAATATCTTCGGAGATCAAAGTATACCACTTGTTGACTGACCATCCTGAAAGAGTAATCTTAAGTGGCCTGAACAGTTCTACAAGCACTGAACGTCTGTAAAAGGTGACTTTTAGGGAAACCTAGAGGAGCTTTCACCTCAGGGGCACTGCAAGGGAAAATGTGTAGTAGAGTCCTTTTAACTTACCCTCCCCAGTAGCTATTAGTCATTATCCAGGTGTGCTGACTTCAAAGGGGACAAAAACCTGGGCTGAGAAAAAAACTACCAAATATCTAGGAGTTGGTCTCCCTCATGTGCTGAGGGGCTTGGTTGATTTAAAATAAAAACATAAGAATAAAAGTCAAACTAATTAGTGTTCAAACTAATTTCTCTGTAATGACAAACATTCTTGGAAAACCCTGAGTGATATTTCATAATTTATCACTTTTATATCTCAATTTAAGTTCAGGTTCTGCTAGTCTCTATGAAGAGACAAAGTCCTCTTGCTTAGTACTGTGATGGCAATAGCTGTTATCACTTAGAGAAATAGTTACTTGCATTCTGCATCCAACAAAGGCAGTAACAGCTTTGAAAAGTTACTGGGAATGTTTGCTCTGTGGAGCCATTGAGCAGTGTTTGAACAGAACATAAAGAGGCACAGCAGCACAAACTGGTAAAAAGACCCTGTCTTATCCTCAGTCATTAAAATACCATATTCTCTATTCCAGAGGATTTTAATATATTCTAGTATATCCGCTCTGCTGTTGGTAGCTCCAGGTTTGGACTGTATGATGAAAAGCTGTGCACTGAAATACGGTTGATCTTAACTCTGTAAGAAGTGTTCTATGCAGCACTTCTGACCTCTAATGGTTAGAAAGAGCAGTATTCTCTGAGGTGGTTTTTGCGAGGAATGTAATGCACTAGTTTGTTGTGATTGTGTGACACTGAAAAGGTGTAAAGAACCTGTCCACCTTTATTTTGTACACTGGTGTGTTTGTCTCTTCACCTCAAATCACAGAGAAGATTGTTTTTAATGCCACTTTAAAGTAACACGGAGAAAAAGAACACCATTTAATTAAAAAAAAAAATCTTACGGACATTAGAGGGTCTCAGTCACACTTGAATTCATTTAAACACTTCTTGAAGGAGGATTTTGAGAATGAAGGAGCAGAGACTGTAGAAGCTATAGTGGAGTTTAACAACATTCCATGCTGTTTCAAGAACTCCCGTGTTTATAATTTGTCGTTTTAACTACATAGAAACACAAAATGTTAAATTTGCTATCTGGAAACGAGGTGAGGGACTAATTTTTGAGGTAAGAAGTCATCTTTTGGGGTGGGACTGAGGATCCTATCTTTCTTATTGCAGGCAAAACGAGCAGTACAGCGAGGAGCTACAGCGGTCATCTTTGATGTTTCTGAAAACCCAGATGCCATTGATCAGGTATGAAGAAGGGAGCCTAGTTTTATTACAGTCTATGTTGGGTTCATTTAGGGTTGCTGAGGCAAGACTTGACAGCATACAGATCTCATAGTACACCTGCCTTAAGATGTGCAGCTACTGACCCTGGGTAATACGGTGCTGTGGTTTTCCTGCTTGTCTTCTGACAAGCAAGAAGCAATGGAAGTGTCGATAAGAGAAAAGTTTGGAGAATTACATTTTTCTTCTAACCTTTGCTAGAATTCGGAGTCCAGGTTTGGGACTGAGATTTTGAGAAACGATGGAGGCAAAATTTTTGTGGCTCATTCTCTAGTGAAAAATGTTTTCTTTGCCCAGCTCTGCGTACAAAACACGGGGGGTTTTGCCCTACCCAGCTTGCGATCAATAGTATTGTTGAGCAACAGCTATTTTTGAGCTTGCAAAAGGGCTTTCAAACCTGGTTCTAAACAAGATTGTTAAAAAACTTAAAGACCTTTCTTTCTTGTTTGCAGCTGATGATTTCTGGCGTACGTATTTTGTGGACAAACAGGGTTTTTCTTTTTGGGGGTATCTTGGTACAACTTCTATCTTTTCATTTGAAGTGGGTGAGGTAATAGCTCTGTTAAATGCTTTGACAAGATTTTTCTAGCCAATTCAAGTTATTTGAGTAGAGAATAGAAACATAGCAAGCATAAAAATAGTCTGCATTTGCTTTAGTTTTGTCTTGAAACAAAACTGCTGTTTCTGCTACAGCAGAAACAGGTGAAGCTGAATGTTTTTAAGTACAGCCTGAATTTCTTGGAGAAAAGAGAGACCATCAGTGTTTACATTTAAAAAGCTGGCTTTCATTCTGAATTGAGCATCTGTTGGACAAAGGAATGCAGACCCTGTGCAATGGATGCTTTGAGAACTGTGCTCTGCATGTGCATCAAGGCTACAGCCTTGATCTTGCAAACATTCTCAGGGATATTTTTTCCCCTTTTATACACAGAATAATTACCTGCACAAAGATGTAATCTGTCTTTTTTCCAATTTTTTTTTTCTGTATTACAGCTTCCAGTTACTTTCAGCCACCCTGCTCTGAACTTGTGAAGCTGAGCTACTGCCTCTTGCTCTCTTCCCTCTACCAGCAACAGCTGTCCTTCCTTGATTCTTGGTAGTAAAGTGGGTGCAACTCTCCCCAATAGCTGGGAGATTAGTCTAGTGGATGATTGAATATTTTGGGTATACCAGTAAAATGGAAGGTTAGTGGCTTAGTGCAGTAGCTGACAAAGCATGCTCTGTTGGAGGACAGAGCAGCAGCCTATGCAGTCACTCAGAAACAGGAGAGGAATGACTAGACATAGCTTTTGTACTCTAAACTTACAGGTTACTTAATTGGCTCCCTTTTCATGCTGCCCAGGACGCTTCTGTTT
This sequence comes from Megaceryle maxima, assembly GCA_024605025.1. Classification (NCBI taxonomy): domain Eukaryota; kingdom Metazoa; phylum Chordata; class Aves; order Coraciiformes; family Cerylidae; genus Megaceryle; species Megaceryle maxima. The sequence goes on from JANHGN010006045.1 coordinate 102,515, forward strand.
CATGCATTTTGATTCTCAGCCAAAGTCTTGACATGAGGGGACATAAATTAATTTGTCTTTAGAATAAATACCGTTTTAGCACTCACAATGGAATTGTGAAAAACAACAACAAATGGATAACAATGGAGGGAAAACTGACATGAGTTAATCTGGAGTATCTTTAATTCAAGTGGAAGTATCCTAAGATGCCAATGGGAGCTGTCTAGGAAGCTTTCATAGGTATGCTTGTTACTAAGCAATAGAACAACTAAGAGGGAGTGCTTTGAAAGGGAGGAGTGGAGTGTCATGAAGGATACTCGTTCCTGCCAGTCAATGAACAGAAATAGGAAGCAGGCCTGACCAGGTGAAGAATTGCCCTCAGACAATTTGCTAGCAGAGTTTTTACCAAATGCATGGGCTTTGCATACAGATTTGGTGGGTTTTATTCCCATTAATCTGTCTTCTGCTTCAGACCAAGAATGAAACTTTTATTTTTAGAAATGCTCTGTGAAGTATGATTTGTTACTTTATTTTTGCATAGTTTGAAGAGCAGTAAGCACCCAGAGCATCATGTTTAGCAAGAGTCTAGGAGTGTTCAAAAGCTACTGAGGAATGAGGTGAATTCTTACTTGGACAAGAAAGCTTGAGAGAGAACAGTGTGTCTGGAAACATAAGGACAGTGATTGGATTTGGCTTTAGGACGGCAAGCCCTATAGATATAAGATACCTGGGCTGGATTCAAGTACTTCAGTAGATTTTTTAGCTCTTCAAAAGACACCTATCTTAAAAATACTTTGATCAGTGTTCTTAGAAGCCCAGTGAAATACAGTTTTAAAGTATTGATGAAATCTGACACCATCATCTGGACAGATTAAGTACCATGTAAGCAGAGCGATAGACTAGTCAACTGCCAATTTCTACATGTTTATGCAGAAGTAACAGCTAGATGTCAACAATACAGATACAGTGTCTCTGCTATACACTACTCTTGTTCAGTTTGCCTGCAGTCCTGTCATAGAATCATCAAGGTTGGAAAAGACCTTTAAGATGATTGAGTCCAGCCATTAACCCTATTCTGTCAAGTCCACCACTAAGCCATATCCCCAAGTACCACATATATATGGCTTTTAAACACAGCCAGGGATAGTGACTCAACCACCTCCCTGGGCAGCCTGTTCCAATGCCTGACAACCCTTTCAGTGAGAATTTTTTTCCTAAAGTCCAGTTTAAACCTCCCCTGGTGCAGCCCAAGGACATTCCCTTTTGTTCTGTCACTAGTCATTTGGGAGAAGAGAC
>JANHGN010006046.1:4063-30109 GCA_024605025.1 Megaceryle maxima
ATAGACTATATATTATCTAGAAGGTCTCTATACTTTATATAAAAATATGAGTAATAAAGGGCATCCAGATTGCCATCCAAGAAAGGAAGCAACTTTTGGAATATGAAATAAGTCATTCCTTCTCTCCCTTATTGCTTTGTCTTTAGTACTGAAGCTATGTTCCATGCAAAATAATTCTAAACATGAATGCAGCTTCTCTTTGGTGTTCACTTCATCCACTTGTCTATTTATCATCCTTTCTCGTGCACTGCAAACAACGGAGAATTTTAAAAGGCTATTGTTTAATAACAGTGTGCTTATATAGCTCTGGTAAATCATTTATAATGCTTTATGTATTACTATTTCATTTAGAAAACCTTAAAATTATTCTATTGAAAAGGATGCAAAGTTGTGGAACCTGAAATATATACAGGAAATATTGTTTCTTGTAGAGTCAGGTGTTTTTGTGTCTGTACCTTATTCACCCCCTGAGTAACTGTGCAGAAGACTCCAGCAGACTAAGGAAAGCACTGAGCACACGGCTCACAGACCTGCCTTCCATAGGCTGACTTTTACTTTCCATTCAAAATAAATTTGATTATTTGTGAACATTCAGATATTCGTCTCTGGAAGGCTTCAGTGACTTTCTGGGACATGAAAGAGATATAAAACTTTCCCTTGTGTGGTTTGGAGGAAATCCCTGGAGGCTGAGCTTGGTGTGAATCAGGAGTAAAGGTGGTTTATTAGTAGAGCTGGTAGAAGCGAAGCGTGTGGACACCGATTCGGAAAGCTGACATAAGGCAAAATTCTCTGCTTTCCCTAGATGAGCACTTCTGCTGCAATCAGCAGGAATTATTTATGTGCTTATTATTACATTTAGATTTGTAGTGCTTAAATCCGTGCATGTAAGCACATTTGGAAACTCCTTGTGGCAATGCAACATTTTGCCACCTTTCTTTCACTGCTGTTTTGGTTGTGTTACTTTGATTGCTTTCTTAGCGATCAGTCATTCTTAATCAACTGTATTTATATGATTATTTAAATGTTACCTAGTTATGCAATTAGCAAAAGTGTTTAGTCATCATCTGTTTTGAACATTGAATTACAATTTGAACCGTCTCCCACTTTTTTTGGTTCTACTAAACCACTAAAAAAAAAAGACAAAAATGAACATACTTCTTGAAGGAGTTTTGATGAAAAAATAGCTACAAACATAGTAAAGAATCTTACAGAATAGGGCTGGGCCACAATACTCAGATGTCTGTTGTACTTCCCACATGACACCATGATTCAAAATCATGATGCAGGAACTCCTGCCAAGTTGATTTTGTTTCAGAACTGCATAGAACTGCCCTTATAATGGCTCAAAAATCAAAGGCTAAAAATTTTGATGAGGATAGTTTCATTACATTAGGCACAGTTTAACTTGTCTTAGGCGGCGTAAATGAGACTAGGATAAGATAAGATGAACCCTCTCTATTTCCCCTGTTTATTACAGTCTTGAATCTAATAAAATACTTAGCATTGATCACTGGGGATGTTGAAAAGCCCACAAAGGAATACAGGCAGTAGATGCTAAATGATTAGAATTTTTTCTGCAAATGTATTACATTTCAGAGGTTAAGTGGGTAGGGGAAAAAATGCACTGAATATTCACCTTTGAGAGTAGATAGCAAATTTGGTTCTCAATATAATCATGGCCAAAAATCATTCTGTTTTCACAGCTGCATGCAACTGCACATCATTTTAAACTTTGTATTTTGGCACTGGGAGGGAACAGAAGGTTAAAATGTGTGGAACAAAGAGATTCTCTCACCTCCTTGCCAATCCTGGAATTGAAACAGGCCTCACAGAGGCTGAACTGTGAGTTTAATTAAACATCCTTTTAAAGGGGATGGTAAGAGGGAAGAATTTCCTTTCTATTCCTGTGGCAACTTCTTGCAGTAGAGTCATTAAATATTGGTTGGGAGAGGAAGGAAGTTGAGAGTGAGCGGGTAGATGTGTACCATTCTTACTGCTTGCTGACCACAGCATTCAACCCAGAGAAGGAAAAGGTAAAAAAAAAGTAATTTATTGGTGGTATAAGCCAGCTCCAAATCACTGTTTCCAAGAACTCAGAAGGATATTGGTATGATTCATATCCAGAGCTCTTCTTGGGATTGCTTCTACAATGGTGCAGTCCAAGTCCCGGTGCTTTGTGACTGGGCTGAAAGTTTCATTCTAGCCCCAAGCCATCATTGAAAACGTAATGAAAATCTGACAGTAGAGAAGTCATTAATGTTTCTGAGTTGACCCCTGTTCTGTAGGAAGAACTGTCAAGGTCTTACAAAGATTAGCATAGGTACGTAAGATAAACACGCCTTTGTCTCTTCTGCTGTTCAAAAGTCCATCTGACAAAAGAATTGCTTCTTTTCAACTTTATTTCCAGCAATATTTTCTGACTCAACTTAACCATTTCCCCTTTTGATATGAAAATAATTCTGTAAAGGGAAGTCACTGAACCAGAAAACATACATTTGGTCTCTCTGATTTCTAGTATTCACGACCAATTGAATGCTTATGTAAGTCAGTGTAAATTAATCCCATTTGATTCTCTCCCTCATTTTCAGTTATTTACAATACAGACTATGCTGACCGGCACTTTCTTCTGCTGTGTGAAAGTATTAGTTCTTGACTCACAAAGCCAGCAGTGGGGGAAAAAAAGCTATAAATATTACAGAAAATGTGTGCCTTTGCTCCCTTTCTAAAGAGGAATCAAGAATTTAGTTCACACCAGAAATGATACAAAGAGTCTTCTTCCAATTCATTTTTTATTTGATCATAAACTAAGATCTTGAAAGAAACATCTCCTGTGTAAACTCACAAGGCATTATATTTTTTTACAAGTTCCATTGCAAAGAACACTATTTGAAGTATTTGTTTTTCTATGCTCACACTAATTTGTTCAGAAAGCTGGCTTTTCAGCTTTTTTTTTTTCTGGGTAGCATAGTATCTCTTTTCAAAGCAAATCTGATTTTCCTCTGTATATAAAATTAATGTCCATGAAGTCAAATTCTGTGGCATCAGTAAGGTCTAGGCATCAGTTGGGAAAAGGAAATTAGCCCTTGGTTCTATTGCTGTTCTTCTGGCTTACATCTATTTCTCATTGAACTCAGTGATTTCAAACAGAGCAGAAGATCTTTGAGAAGTACAGCCATGAATTGAGTCAGAGAAGAAAAGCAAGATCTAAACATGACACATATCTGAACAAATCAGCTTCAGAACTTTGGCATAAAGATGCAAGAAAGTATGTAAATGTTTTCCAGGGACTCTTGAAAGGTAGAGATAGGAGGCAAAATCATTACTATATTACTACTACATTAACTTTTATATAGTTATAGCTAACATGTGTTAAGACAAGATTTAGGATCAGAGCATATTCATATTCATTCCAGAATATATTAAAAAAATGATCCTCTTTTGTGTTACCCCTTCCATTCCTGCTTGTCCAGGCATCCCAAGGAGAAGCAGAAAGCCTAACTCATCCTGATACTGTGTAAAGAAAACCTTCTCTTTATTTTTTTTTTCCTTTACATTTGGAATAGAAGTATCTTGTGTTCAGTTATTGCACAGTGGCTGTAAGAAATTACGAACCTAGCCCATAACATCTTTTAAAAAAAGTGATTTAACTCAGGAGAACTTTCTTCTAATTTTCTGATGTACAGCTACAGTTGGAGAGATTGCAGTTGCAGAGATCATGTGTATTTTTTAATTCAGTCATGTTATTCTGTATTTATTGATATTTTATCTGAGATTTATCATTCTGTACCTTTCCTCAGAATCATTTTGATATTCTGCAGGTTTTGTATGGGAGTGTTTATCAATCTTGCTATTTTTTAAATACATTTTTCTAGAAATTGCAGAATTGAAACCTTTAATATCCCCATAAGAAGCCATGATTTTGGAAAATTATTGTAAAGAGTTGGCAGTAATGAACATGGTAAAGCAGAAACCAAAATATTAAAGTAAATATTAATTAGAGTAATGAGAACTTGGAAAATCTGCCCAGCAAGCCAATGTTTAGCTTGCAGAACTCATAAACTCAAGTAGGAGCTCAAACAGAATTCCATAGCCTTTATTACTTTGCCTTGAATTATTTTTAGTAGTATTAAAATAACAACATCAATGGTGCAGTATGTTTCCTTTGCAACTGAAAATCATTTGCTGAATAATATCAGTGTACATCAGATAAAGGTCTGTCAGTTGACTTAAAGCAATGTAAACAGTTAATAGTAGGGATTCTCAACGCAAAGACATTTAGAGGGGGGTTGGGTTTTCTTTTTTTTTTTGTGTGTGTGTGTGTGCTTCGTTTTGTTTTATGTCTTTCAGATATGGATTGTCCAAACCAACCTGCTTATTAGAATTTGATCAGATCTTAAGACTCGTTCATATTTGCATTGTGAAGCTGAGTCCTTTTCAGCTACCTTGTACGTGTGCATTATTAAGTGTCGCATTGGTGATTTCAGTAAAGCTAATGTACATTTTCAGGGAAAAAAAAATTATAGTAGTGGCAAATTATACCTTTTTTTTTTTTTTTTTTTTATGGTCTCTGCCTCTCTGCTTGCCATTTTTACAGAAGATGAAGTGGAAAATTATTTTTGTGAAATCCTTAATTTACTATTATTACCATCAAACTCCCAGAACCTATCTTCCAACTTTTAATGATACTCTATTCATCAACTAAAACTTGTTTCTAAGGGAACTTAACTGTCAGGACTTTTTCTTTCAATGAGCAGCACCATTAGACTTATTTGAACCAAGAACAGACGTAGTCATTTGGTTCCCCAAGCCACTATGTGATGACAAGTTCTTTAAACCCTCCATTAGTTGGTACAGCCTGAAAGTTGTTACCTAAAAGACACATACTATCCTCTCTCATTTTTATTTTTATTGTTGTCATTCTTAGTTAAAAGGAATTTAGACTGAAAGTATGTGGATGGTTTTAGTGCAGGAAGAAACAAAAATCACAGTCATCTTGCACCATATTCAGGGTGATTTCTTGGTGATATCGGCTTCTAACTGAGATTTAGTCAAAAATAACATTTATTGGTAGAAAATCATTTTTCTATCATCACATTTTTTTTGCTTTACTCAGAAGCAGTAAGGAAAATAATACAGACAATGGAAAAAGGATTGAGAAATAAAAGCCAGCATATAAGCATTACTTTCAATCTTTTGAACTTCTTCTTTCTTTTGCAAATAAAGAATTGGATATTCCTACACAGAATGTAAAGAATCTTTGATAAGAACACTTGGAGAAAATTAATAGAAAAAGTAAAAACTTAGATTTCTCCAGTTTGTCACGAGTAACAGATTTTGTACCAATATTAGTATTATTTGAGAAGTTGTGCAGAGGCCCAACTCCACAGCCACAGATACTGACATGCTGACAATTTTCTCTCTTCTTGGCAACAGACTCGGGATCAACTATACGACACTGGGGAAAAAGATTACCTTAAAACTGAAATTATTCCTTCTGGAAGAAATGAGACAATTATAATGCCAAAATAAGCCAGAGGTACAGTGGCATAGCAGTGCTCTTTACAGACAGATGAAGCCTGCTCATCAATTATTTTATTTATTTATTTTCTAAGATTTACTACGTATAGAGCTCTAATTGCTAACAGCTTGGTTATGAAAGCAAAATAAATTATCTACAGCTGTGTAAATAACAGCTAAATAAAATAAAAATTAGGGGGAAAGTCAAGTTTGGGTCAAGCAGAAATGGAAATTTAAAAAATGTGGATTAATTTAAACACAATACAAAAATATTTCAGTGGGCTTGAAGGAAATAGAGTATTTTATTTTTATTTTTAATAACTGTTTAAGACATTCTGTTCTGTTTTCAAATTTAACCAAACTTGTCCAACAGGCTTAGTCCGATTTGCCAAAAACCAAATAAATTCACTGCTGTAGGATTTGTGTTTCTTTTCACTTTGCTTTCGGATCATTTTGAAACACGCTGTAGTAAATGCACATCTTTTGAACACAATCTTATTTACTGTGCCTTCAGAAACAGGAATTTCTGTCTTTCTGTGGAATAATTTAATTCCAAATATCATCTGCCTCCTGTCAGCATGATTTTCCCTTGACAGTTAGACATTGCCAAAATTATCCATTATGTTGGCATTTCAGTTTCTTCTGAGCTGTATGATGAATCCAGTTGCTTCAACTATTTCCAAATCATCAGATAGTTTTCTTGCTTTATGTGGTCCGTGGAGGGCAGGGATAAATTATCCTGGTTCAGGGATTCTGCTTGTATCTGCGTTGCAGGATTGTCAGGTGCGGACTCTTACTGTTACTCAGCATTACACCCAAAGGGCATACAGAAATTGGAGAGCTAAAAGTGACAAGGCTAAAATGTAAATACTAAAATGTATATATTAAAATGTAAATGTAAATGTAGTATTGCTGGTTATAAAACAGTGACTTGACATCCCATAGTAAAATATGCTTAAAGTCCCCTACTCTAAGGATCCTAATCATCCTGGCCTGTATTAGATGAACAGGGAGGGCCACAGTGCAGGTTGGGTTGTGTCTATCCTGTCTCCAGAGAGAAAAACCTTCCTCTGCTCAGCCATACGAAGTTCTATGAGATCTTGGATTATTAATAAACTTGGAATGATGACAAAGAAAACCTTTCAGGAAATGCAAAATCTTTTGACAGTATTCCTAAGGAGAGCCTGAGTACATGAAAGTAGTCTCTAAGCTTAGTGCTTAAAACCTAGTATATAGGCTCTGCACCAGTTTAGGAGCTTAAAACCTCACACATCCAACCACAGTGGGACCTACTCGTAGAAGCTGAATGAAGGGTCTCTTCAGGGGAAGCCAGGTTGGACCTGAGACACTTCATTTTCTATTGTCTATGACAGTCAGAGTCCTTGTCCCTACCCTGTTGATTGAATCCTATGACTTCAGTCTTCTCCAAAGGTAGTATCTGTTTTTATAGAAAAGGAACATAGCCATTTTCCTCCCTAGTAACCCAGCTATTAATTACTTCAACAAAAGATTTTGTCTGAAACACAATCTTTCTAATTTACTGTGAAAAACTTTGGTTTACATTTTTTCTTTTTTTTTTTTGTTTGTTTTTACAAATTATTTTTTTACAAATAATAAACTAGTACCTGATATCATAGAAGCATAAGGGATTTCAGGAAACAGAAGAGTTCTGAATGATTGAAGTGTCACCAAATTTTGTTTAAACAACTTCTGCTAAAGTTTTTCTTACCAAGATTTATGTCTGTTTCTCGAAGTCCCAACACATAGAGAATGGATAATAAATCTGACTAATACTAAATATAGATGTTCCTTATCAGCATTCAGAATGTCAGTTAAGTTTTGCAAATTTTACTTGTTCTACCATGAATTCGTAGAATTTCCACAACACACTGTTTTATCTGAATCTTTGTGCCCACGAGAGAAATGAACCTAATTTAACAAGCATATTTGATCCTCCAGAGTACTTGTGCCATGGTAGTTAAATCACAAGTGTGTATGCTGTTGTATCAGACTTTGCCTTCAAAATTAATGAGCTAAGTATTTCCAAGACATAACCTTGTAGAATCTTATCATCTAATGACGTCTCTATGGCTTACATATCATCTCGTTGAATTAGTCAATCTTTGTTCAATAAGATCAGTCTGATGAGAGTGGACAATACATTTGAGGCAAAAGAATACACCGAGGGACGGTTCCTTAAAACTGCTGGCTATAGATATGAATAACTTTGAGTTTGTATTAGCCAATTATTCATGTGAGGGAAATGTAACGACTGGATAAAATTATCATTTTCAGTAGAATGAATATTTATCAACATTGAACAAAAGTATTTGCCTTTTTTAAGAATATTCTTCTTTACATAGTTCCTTTAAAAATATAATTATACATGGTATTGAAAAGCATGGCAGCATGCTTAAAAATCTTCTAAATAACTGATGCTCCATTCCCTTTCAGTCTTGGAAACACTCCTTTTGTAATGACATTTCTTCACTGTGTGCTGAAGTAAAAGCCTAGAGTATATATTTGGTCTGGGTTCTTTTGAGTTAGATATTTTTATTCTTTTCTATTAAACTGTACTGAGGTGGCCACCAGGGTTTTCTACATGGTAGTATCAATCTGTCTTTGTAATCAGCCACAGAATCACATGCTGCATACTACACTGCAGAAGCTGCCTTTGAAAATGAATAGCATAAAATATTGAGCTGATGGAATTCTACATGGTATGCAGCAGTCTGGGCAACTTAACATGTCACAACATCAACTATGAAAGCTTCATATATTGTATTCTAGATTTGATCTTTTCCCTTCTGGACTTTCAGAGTCCCGGAAGAAGGTTTAGACATAAGATACTAAGGTAGGTAAAATTCAAGATATCTGTGACTTGTTCGGAATCAGTGTTTCCTGTTAAAATTGGCTGTACAAAATTCAGATCTTCTCCAATATTCTGACACGTAATTCTGGAATTAAGCTTTTATAATCCCATTTTCATTGACACCTTTGTTTTTTATTAAACGGATGTTAGCATTCAGGTCACCACAGTAATCTAGTAGCTGTCCCTCTTTCTCAAGCTATCTAGAATTTCTTGCATTTGTTCTAGAATTCTTTTCACTTCCCTGACAATATTTTTCAGCCTATTGCAAAAGTGGAATTTTATAATAGAAAACAGTGATTACTTAGAATAAAGTCTGTTTTATAATAGAGAGAACTTTTACTTTAGCTCCAAAATTCCACCTCATTATTTACACCAACTAGCTCCTCTACCCGTTGGAAAATGTTTTGTGGGCACCATCTCTGAGGTAACAGATCTCCTCCTACAGGATTACAGTTATGATTGTGTAGATCCCTATCTTCAGGAAAGGGAGCCCTTGCAGAAGATGCTTGTGTAGCTGAGTCTCGTTGGCTTGCTGTGAACTACAGCAAAGGAAGGGATGCATACTGCCACTTTTTCAAGTATGTATCCAAAATCAAAAGTAAGGAGCCCAGGGAGGTCCAGGAAAACAATGCACATAGGACAATCAATTCAGGATACTCTTAAACCAGCTTGTAACTATTTACTAAACCTAATGAATATTTACTAAACCCCATGAGTGTTTTGAAACTTAGGTATGATATGACAGAAATGAAAAGTGGCAGTAAATTGATGAATGAAGTTGGGGTAAAAGGACTGCAGCTGCTTATGTGTAAAATTAAATTCACTTATCGAAAAAATAAGTGCAGTGCACCAGAACACCACAGAAAAGGCTTTTCACTGTGGTGCAACTGTCTTTTTGTTACTGTTTTCCTCCTCTCACCTTTAGAGAGTTCTAAGGGAAGCAGTTACACATTTCTACCATATATCTTGCCCTGCTCTGCCTTAATTCAGTGCATACCACATCAGTAAGTATTCATTTTTACTGTCTTTGTACACCACCACCTATATATGGGAAATAGGTTGATGTAATTTCTGACTTTCCCAGTATTATCAAGTGGCACTGGTTGCATATTTCTGTAGCTAGGAGATGAGCCCTAAATTTGCTGAGAAACAGAAATAGGCATTGGTAGTGTCAACACATGGTGGTTTGTTATGAGAACACATTCCCTTCAGTGCTGTATCTAAATTCTTCAGATCAATATGTGATTTGTGGTTCTTCAAATACTCAATTATCTCAGGTTTTGAAGATCTTGCCTGAAGACAGCAGAAAGACTATTGATTTGTCTTTAATATAATACTTTTTGAAAGTGCTTGAAACAATTTCAACTTTAAATGTCATGTTTTCCTATAATTATTTTGATCAAATAAGTGTAGCATTTGATCGTTATAGGCATGGGTAATTTTGCCAGTTTTTACAGAAAACATTGCAGGATCTTTGAAGAAAATACCTGTTTAATCCTTTCTATTTTCTCCCTTGCTTACAATGTAAGACAAGTGATAGGCACAGTGCAATGATCTAACGTAGCCCTAACACACCAATACATTCTCAACTTTGTGTTGTATGCTCCAGTAAAGATTAGGGTGATGAAACACTGAGAGCACAGTCAACAGAGGACACTGAAAACTGGGCATTAAATCACTGCTAGCAGTTAAATGTATGAGTGTGTTTATTGTTTCCTTTTTGAGAATGAGCAATACTACAAGTATTGGAATAAATGGAAGAATACATGCTGAGATAAATAACCATTTTTCAGTTCTGCTTATTCCATAACAAGTGCAGGCAAAAATATACTGAAAGAGTTTCTTTAAGATGACTTGGGAGATGGAGAATAAGAAGATGAAATGGTGTTTCATTACTCCTTGCTTCAAATACAGCAGGAGTAAACATGACTGTAGTTACTATCCCTTTAAAAAAAAGTAATATTTATTTTACATGCATATGTGTGTAGAAGTGTGCTGCTGTTTTTCAAAGATCTCCTCTCTTAGATTCTTAATTTTTATTCCTAATTGAAAAAATCAATAAAAAGCTTTAAAGAGGCAGGTCAGTGTCACTCAGACTATGTTTTCTGCAGCGACCTGCTGCTCCCTAACTGATCTGTGACGTAGGAGTCTCGTGGCCACAGTGCTTTTGTATCTAGTCAGGTTAAGGCATCTTGTAAATCAAGAATAGCTTGTCCACTGCAGACATAACCCAAATATTTTTTACATATGGAAATAAATCTCTATTGGACTGAAAGAAGCAACCCATAGCAAAAAGCAATCTGTAAAAGTATCCCATTCAGTCCTACTGTATTTCAACTAAAAGATCTCATCCAAAGAAGACAAGATTCCTACCTCATTTATTTTATTTGTATCACAATCCAGCATGCAAGGGAACACTTGCCCCTATCATCTGTTGTGCTGAAGTTATAGCCACTTAGGTAAGTGGATAACAGCATTGAAATTATGAAAAGGATTAATGTTTTAAATTAATGTTCTAAATTATTTGCATTGGCTTCCTGGATCTTCCTTGAGTTCTCAGAGGAAGACTGGAAATGTTAGCATTTTTGTTCCTGCTCAGCTGGAGATAAGCCAGCACAAGGCTGGAGCTGTAGAAGGATACTTCACTGCCTTGGAAAGGCAGCTACAAGTACCGATGCAGGCGGAACAGCAGAGCAGGAAAAGATTTCACCTATGACCTACTCAGTTTTGGACCCTATTCAGGAAAACACTTAAGCACACATTTCCTGCTCCTTATTATGTCCCACTAGAACTTAAGCACGTGCTTAAGTGACATCTGGTGCAGGAATGCTTTCCTGAGCAAACCCATCAGAGAAACAGACTTTTCCTCCCACCGCCCGGCTCCTTTCTGTCTTCCTGCCTGGTGCTGCTGGCAGCACAGCTGCCAGGCTGGGGTTCAAGGCAAGTACCTGCACCTGAGCCTCACCAGAGCAGCCAGCACAAAAACTGTCTTGCCCACAGTTTTTCTAAATCACTGCAAGGTCTACTTGAGGCTTAATGAAGGAAAAGAGAAGAGCTGTCGGGAGCTTATGCTTGTTTTCTATCAACAATTATCTTCCATCATTCTTGAGCTGGGAGTATGCATCAAATCTTATGGCTTTAAAGGTATCCTCCTTTGGCAGCAAGGGCTGAAATTTCATCCATGTTATTAGATTCTTTTCATGCTGAACAGAGGTTATTTGCAAGCATACACCTTTCCACTTTGCATCTTCTGTTCTTGAAAACCTGAACTGAATGTGGATTGAGCTAAAAGTCGTATATTCAGCATTACTAAGCATTCCTGTCTTGATTGTTTGTAGGCAATGATATGAAGCAAGGGAAGCTCCATTACAGCTCTTTGCTTGAGGGCTAGTTCCACTGGACAAGCTAAAATGATTTAACTGTTATACATGTAATTCATTGAAATGTTTTAATCGCCAAAAAGAAATGTGAGAATGGGCTGTGCAGTGTAGGTTTGCTCTGTGTAAGGACATTACTTTTTTTCTTTGTCCAGTTTAGTCTCCGTATTTTTTTCTATGTGCACAAAGATTGGAAGAGCTTAATTTCCAAATCTGATTCCTTCTGGTCGTAATAAAAATCTTTATTAAATAAGCACTGCAGTAAAGCTAAATTAATCCTGAGCAGCTAGACCCACCAATACGCTCATGTGCAGCAACACCACAAACTGCAACACATAACAGTTAAGCATCTGCTCCCTGTAGCTGCCCCGTAGCCTGAGCAAGATGCCCAGGCTCCTGCTGGATTTTATGGAGGCAGTTGGACCTTTTGGAGTGAGGCTTGCACCGGGTTGACTGCTGAGGGGGAACAGGCTAATGGTAGTGGGGAGAAATTGCTGGGGACAGCAAAATGAATCTTAACCCAGATCCTGCTCTGAGATCTGGCAGATTCTAATGTAGCAGTCAATAATAAACATGGCACAGAGGGTGGAGCACATCAGTAACCCTTCAGATACAGAATGGATTCATATGACACCTGCTCGAGAGCCTCTTGCTGCTCCTCCTTGTACAGTGTGTGGTAGACAACTAAAAAGACAGCTTTCCTCGCCGTCTGCCGCTGACCCTGCGCGCAGCAGCGAGGTGCAGCAAGTGCAGGAATTGTCCTCCTTCTAGGTTGTAAGGTCAGGTGACTTAGTGTGTCCTGACAGCTAGGTCAGAGATTTCTTCCTTACAACTGCTCAGTGACCTAAATTCTACACTTGCTCATCTAAAAAAAAAAAAAAGAGAATAATATTTGCATTTACCTCAAATGCTAACTAAATGCAGATTATTGTTTTCCTGAGTACTGTATTCACCGTACCAGAAACCAAAACCAAACCTGATTTTACCTTCCTGTTGTCTCTCTCCAGTAAACACCTGAAGGTTAGTTTTGCTCACCTGTTCATCACTTTTCTACTCATACATTTTTGGGGTTTTGGCTTAATTGTGAATTAAGTTGAACTATTTCAATCATCACTCCTTGAACAACACAGAAAATAAAATGCGTATTCAAGTTCAAAATGCACACTGCAATCACTTGGAATTAACAGATCAAGTAGTATTTACTGATTTCTGTGTAGATTTGTATTTGTATATATTTACCTACGTACTTTTCTACATTTATGTGCATATATCTATAGAATGACTGACTGGTCTTAAAATGCTTAACTGCAAAGAGAAATGCACAATAAATCAATATTATAATATTAAATTAAACACTTTAACTAAATACATTTATAGAAAGCAGTCACTGCATCAACACAAATGCATTTTGCTTTCATTTCAATAAATACAAATTATTTTTTACTTCAGAATTAACTATGCATGCACATGATGAGAACATAGAGATTTATACAGAGATTTTAAACCAGTAATCCATTTAAGGATTTGGGCGAGTTTAGTTTGTGGTGAGGTCCTGCAAAACATGAATAGCAATACTTGCTAAAGTAATTTACACACTAGGAATTGAACTCATGCTTTCATCCATCTCCTTTTCAAGAAGTATTAAATATTATTTAAATTCAACGAATCTATAACATTTAGAAATCAAGTGAGTTGTGCAAACTTCAGGACCCAATCTTACTGAAAATCAAGGATTTCAGAAAGGTGGTTTGTTTCTTTTTTTATTAGAAGTATACCTGAGAGGCTGAATAATTTCTGTATAAGTAAGAAAATTTCCGGGTTATTAACCTTATTTTACTCAGTGGAAATATTTATGCTGGAGTAATGTGACAAGTATTTGTGGAGTTACATCTAATATTAAAGTGTTCTGTATTTTTGGCACTGTGGACATTGATGTAAAATATTAAACACTCAGCACTGAACACACTGCCAGATGTGAAGACTGCTAAAAGTAAGATCTGGTTGTTTCATTAACTCTGTTCATTTGAAAATTGAACCTCTTGTTGGATTCTAGATTTAAAAAACAACAAAAGAAATCCAGTATTTAGAGAAGTGATAAGTGTTGCTACACGCAAGGCTTGCAGGTGTATTTTTAATGATGAGGAACAGTGGTGTCAAAACATTTCTAAAGTATTTCTTCAGTACATTGTTTCTCTGCGTGGACTGCATTAAACTGAATGAGTCTGGGTACTGTAGGCCCTCACACAGGCTGAGGGGACAGTTGTGTGTTTCACCAGTGACATGTGGAAAAGCAATCAGACTCTGGATTACATGGCTGTCACTATCCATTTACCTTCTTTATCTCTACACACTCTATGTTCTTGCATGGCCCCGCTGGTAACGACATTGATGCACAGAGCAAGACAAAAATGTGCAAGAAATAATGGTTTTGGCATATTTGGACTTTATGTCTGCAGTTCATTTGCAAAGCAGATGAATTTTTTTTTTTTTTTTTTGTCTTAATATAATTCCTCAGTGATATTCTTGAAAAAAATATTTGCTAAGTATAAAGGTTGCTCTTAAATCGTTGGAAGTTTTTTGTTGTTCCTGAATCACTCTTTGTTGAAGGAGACTGGCCACCTAAACATATCCTGTTACTTCATTTTCCAATCATTCACCCCAATCTTTGTATACACTCTTTGTATTTATAAGTGCAAGGGGCATCTACCTAAATTTGTGGAACTGGGATGTTTAAAGAAGGGCAGTGCCTGCTGGCTGGTGGGCACAGATTGCCCTGCACACACTTTGCTGCAGTCTAGGTGGGAACTTGCCACTTCCGCCTGCCTGCAATCTACACCTTCATACTGTGATTCATAGGACACTCAGATTAAAGCTAATGTCTGTTTGTACATGTGGGTTGCTTCAGCGAAGTAGATGTATCCCCTGCTGAGAAAGCAAATAGCTGAAGAATTTTAGGTAACCTGTGCTGTTTTCATATGCCAATCTGCACAAGAAAAAGCATCCTTTTGGCTATCCTCTTAGATGTTGAATAAATAATAATAGGATCTTGCCTTCCTGAAGAACTAGTAAAGCATAAGTTTCTATATAGGATATTCAGAACAGATTTTTCCTCCCAGGCAAAATGTATCATACAATAATGAATTTTCTTAACTGAAGATGCAAAGCTTGCAATTGACTGGTTGACTTTTAGTGTTTTGGGGACAGAAGTCTGCTATTACTTAGCATTACTTCAAAGCAGCAGTAGGTAGTGCTGTTGTTGGACAACATGGGGGATGGGGCTTTTTTTGTTGTTGTTTTGCTTTGTTTTGCTGCAGCTGTGAACAACCATGAATAGGTTTGATTTTTCCTTTGATCGGGATAAAATTCTACGTATCATTGTAGGTAATTAAGATTCAGTGAGTCATTTTATATTAATTTTAATAAAGATGATATATGCACTGGAGGGGCCTTCTGAGTAGCAACAAATTCACTAAAAGAAATCTAAAATACTCGTAACATACAGAATCTCTTCTGTCTTGTTTTTTCTTACTGAGCTTGTACAGTTTGTATATTTAACAACAGAATGTTCATTAGAATGACTTCAATGGTCATTAAATTGGATATTCCAATACAGAAATAATTACAAAAATATCTGTGTCTGTTATATAGAAAACATCACAAGCTAGAAACACTGCTTGGCAAGTGCTGCAGCTTAAGAGTCAGACAACTGACCTTTGTGAAAGCTTTTCCCATTGACAGCATAGCATTTGATGGAATAAGTCATAATGATTTTAGCTTTGTATTCATAAAGGAGTAAAAGATGATTACTTCCAGTGGAAATAAGCAGATAAGCACTCACTATGCTCTGCAGCTGATGAACAACCCCCAAAACTGTACAGCACTCTTGGGACTGTAAAAAAAACCAACCAAACAAAAAAAAAAGGACAGGATTATCTGTTTCAGCCTCTTTCCTTCCACTTTTTTTACTGACCCTTAAGTAGTAAGGACCTTTGACTGCAGTATAGGGAGCAGCTTAGTAATGTAACTTTCAGAGCCCAATCTGCTACTCTGATCTTTTCCATTTTTACTTTGCAAGTTCAAGGTAACTGTTTCCCTCAAAAAACCACCCAAGAAACCCTCTGAGAAAGTTATTTGAAACAATTTATGTCTGTTTAATATAATGTTTTCCCTGCTTTAATTAAAGCATGCTACCTTGCTAGCTCCACTATCAAGCCAAGAAACAGAGTATTTGGAAGCAATTCTTTCTCTAGGGGTGCATCTGAAATGATGCAGTGGAAAGTTCCTTACTGAAGAGATAATAAAGCTCTAATATGGAGTTTTAGTATCTTTGACTGAGGAGGAGCAGAGAATAAAATATATCCTAAGCAATCCTGAGCAATATATCTGAAGACTTTGTAAGAAGAAAAGTCCCAGGAGGATAGGGCCTGTAAAACAGTTTGCTCATCAAAGTGAAGTTTTCTACAATACTTTTTCCTAATGTTTTATTTAATCTCATTTTCATTATCTTAACTGAGTGTGCTTCTTCATTTTGCTGGGAGGACTCACACTGCTCATTCTTATTTTGCCTCCTGACACTTATTCTACGTTTTTCTTCATTTCAAAGTCACCATTTTACTTACACTTAGCAGGCCAAATCCCATTTAAATCCATCTCCCACTGACTTCAGTGAGAGTTGAATCAAACCTATATTCCCAATACTGTGTCCAATGATTAATCTTTCTCCTGAAAATTTCTGGTTTTCTACCTCTTCCTTTTAGTAGACTTTTTAGTAGCTTGTACACATCTTCCTGTGAAAACACACTTGCTGTCATTCTAAAAGCAGTACTTTACACATAGAAAACGTTGTGGCCAAAAATTCAGACCAAAGAAAGCTGTTTTCGAGCTGCGTGCATCCCTGTCTCATCTAAGTTTTTCATTCTGAAGTTTACATGATTAGAAAGCTTATTTAAAAAAAAAAAAAAAAAAAAGGAATTAAAATAATTATCATCTGTAATTACGTAGGAGAACATGTGCTCAGGAAAACTTCAAAATCACTTTGTGATACCAGCATTGGCAACACAGTGATGAAGAGGAAGTCTTTCACAACCAGACATTACCCCATCAATCAGTTTGCAGTCAGGAGAAAAATTGACTTTGTCATGATATGGCTCTTAAAGCAAAAGTAATAAATTCTATACAAATGGCAAGCCTACAGCATAGCTAATTTATTCATTACCCACCCCAGAAAAATAATTAAGTCATGCTTTCTTTCCTGCCTCTTCATTACAGTTTAGCCTTTTTCTGCAGCAGTAAGTGACTGAATGCTTATTAAAATAAATTAGCTGCAAAACTTTTAACTCTGTCTTAAAGAAAAACTAATCCACATTTCTAGTGGAAGCAACATTGATTAAATAAACCTAGTTTCATGCCAAGCCAACTAATTCCTTTAGCTACTGTTTCCAATCTTAAATCATGTTGTATCTCTATTAGTTTGAGAAGTATATAACGAGCTGTGAGTTTATAATTGGTATTAACCTCTTTCTGTATGCATTTCAGTTTTTTAGCCTGGGTGACTTTAGTGATGGAAGGAAATCACTGCTCAGAGGTATTTGTATCCAGCATGCACACATACATTCATCCAGACATTCTTGGTTAGTCCTCTGATCCAGTTGTTTTAGACAGGTTGCCTTAACATGAAATAACTCCAGCTATGTCAGACTGCTTCACAGTTAATAGGAAGATTGCTTTAAGAAAATAAAGCACTCAAACATACCCGTATCTCAGCTCGGAAACATGGAATGCTGGGAATTTAACATTTGAACCTGATCCACGGACAAGCTGAACTGATGGAAACAATTCTCTCAAACTCTTTGGGTTTTGCGCAAGAACTACAACGTACAAGACCAAATGCTGCAAAACGGGCAAAGAAAGCTGAAGGGATTGGCACAATGTGTCCGAAGGGGAATTTTCCACATTGTAATCTTTTTAAATATATAGGATCATAATTCTAAGAATAAATATTTTCTTTAATGCCACCAACAGTAGTCAGCCAACAAGTTTGCTAAGTAGTCTAGTGATGGGTCAGTCAGATCACACATTCACCAGTTGCCGCAGCCAAAGATATAATAAGAACCTGATGTGAGATAACGATTAAATTAAAATAATAATTAATCCAAGGACAAATCCATCACCCCCTTCCCAAGACCAACCTTGTCACAGGGCATCAGAGGGGCTGGCTGATGCAGCACAGCTCAGCAATAACTGCAGCCCGAGGGTGCCGACATCGTCTGCTCACACAACGATCGTCTGCGCGCTCCTGCGCTTCCAGGGGCTCTGAATATTCATAAAACCTTCAGCTTCAGCTCCTCTGCACTGAGGGAATTTTTCTAAAGAAGCCATATACTTCATGGATTTTAGTCCCCGTAGTCCCTCATCGCCAGCTGCCAAAGCTTCTCAGGATGGCACAATACTGTTGCACAGAGGAGCCAAACAATCTACTGTTTGAGTTTGGCTTTTGTCCCAGCATACAAGAACTGTTTTGATGAAACGGGGAAGAGAAAATACAAAAATATTCTCTGCTGCACACGTTGAGGGGGCCAACTGCACTGGATGGGAGGCGAGAAAATCTGCAAGGGGCGACTCTTTCAGATGACAAAAAGCATTCATGAGGCAGGGCATGCTCTCAGCTACAGTTAATTCAGAAGCAAACAATGAAGTACCTGATGGGCCTTGGCAACTGCTCCATCTTCTAGGCTGTCTGCTTGCTCTGGGACATCAGGCAGAGAGCCCAGGGATACAGGACCTGGCGCCCCATGGACTCAGGAGGGTCTGGCGTTGTCCTGCAGCTCAGGGCAACCCTTTTTCTCCCAGAGTGGGCAGCCATCCGTCCATCTCCCTGCCACAATCTGCAAGACCACAACACTCCTTCCCGTGCAGTAACTCCTCCAACTTCCTATTTAAAAATCCACAGGTACTGCAAGACTGGCAGAACTTAGGGAGAAAACATTTTCTTTATTGTCAGCTCCTCCTGCACCCCTTTCATTCACTCCCCTTCTTCTGTTCAGCTTGTTTTATCTTAGCCAGGCTGCAGGCACAAGGGTGGGAAGGGAATATGTCTTGTCTGACAGAACACTTCTCTTCTGTGGACAGGAGTCCACCAAGGGATTCTGCACAAGAAAGTGTTCTACAGCTCGTATTGATAATATCTTCAGTCTTGTCTTTACACTGTGGTTATAGCTGTATCACAAAAATTCCATGTATCAGTAATATTTTCACTTAACAAGAATAATCAGAGAAGAAACAACCATTAATAATTCATTAAAAAGAATCTTTTTAAAAAATTCCAATTTTATACCTACTGGTCATAAGCAAATTATTCATCTGTAATTGTGTGACTAGGCAACATGCGTGCTCAGGAATTTTGCTTGTTTTGAGTTATTTTTGGATATTTATTTGGCTATGTCAAAAAAAATTATTTAATTGCTCTGTAGATACAGTAGAGAATTATTTGGTGAAGGTAGCTTGCCTATTTCACTTGAAAAGCAGAGGCTATGACAGAACTACTTCAGAATTTGCTGTTGCAGTAATTTTAGTTCTTCTAAGAGCTTATTAGAAGAAAGTATATGTCCTTCTTGTATCGATACAGTGGTGAAGAAATTAGTATATATATTTTTTTAATTAATTTGTTGTTAATATTCTTCGGTGAAAAATCCCCAATCTTCAGTTATATCTGTATTTCCATAGGAATATTTAAAGTTTGTTTGCATGAAACACTTGTATCTAGTGACAGCTGGAGGCCTCAAATAAAGTAAAGAAAAAATGCCCTCCCTGTAATAGTTCTACTGGAGTTTCTCACATCATGACAACTTATTGAATTTATATATAGCACGGGCTTTCTGTTTCTTAATGCAATAATCATAGATCTTATAATTAATTACACTTCAAGGTAAAAATATTTTTATGTGTATAACAAGACAATAGTGTTAAGTACAATCTTCAAAGTATTCATTTCAACATAAAGTAAAAATTATTAGTTTCTGGTAGACCCACATATGACATTTTTTTCAGCCCAAGTTCTGTGTGAGAGCGGATGTTACAGAGACAGCGGTACAAGAGAGCAGGGATTTTTTGGAATGCTTTGCTCAGAATTAGGTTTTGAAAGGGAACTGATTCTAGGAACTTGGTTATTGGCACCAGAATGAAAGTCCTGAACGAAAGGATTACACTGCATGCAGTGACCATTTTGTTTTCAGCCTTGTTTCTACACCTAAATGAATCAAATCACACTTAAAATATATGCAGAGTTTGCCTGAGTTTTGGCAGCTGCTCTGAGAAGTGTGAACTGTGTTGATGGACCAAGCCATCGGGAGAAGGAAAACAAATACTTTGATGCACTCACTGTTAACTAAATTGTTTATTTGGTGGGATTTTAATCAATACACTAATTGGCTGTCGATATTCACAGAATCCAACACCAAATTCATTTAGCCAAGTCTAAGGAAATGAGTACAGAAATAAAAGCGTGTGTGCGCATAGTTACCCGTACGTACAGACACACACAGTGGATGTGAAGCTTTGACACAGTACCATGAAGAAGGAGGGACTCTCTTCAGGCCAAGATTTGGACTCTGATAAGACTCCAGGAGCTGAGGTTGTTTTCTTACACCAAACAGTGTCCTGTGAGCTCATAGAAACGCAAGATGACGTGACTGTTACTGACATTTTAGTGTTTATAGGGCACCAAAGTTCCCAGTGTACTTTCCATTTATATAAGTATATAAGGTCCTCCCTTATAAAATTTGTATTGGAGTTGAGCAAATAAAACATGAAATGGTGAGTTGTGGCAATGAGAGGATTTTTGGATATTATTTATTTAAAGTCTGACTATTTTCAACAAAGAACGTTTCTGTTCAACTTTGCCTGTGACCTCTCCCAAGAAGACTTTTTGTGCCCTCTTTCAAGCATGAATTTAATGTAATTATTTTTTTCCTCCACATGTTTGCTATTGTCCCCTGTTAATGAAGCTGTTAAAATGTTGTTGTTTTTATACAGTAATTGGGGATTCATGATTAGCTATTAAAAAGGAAGATGAGGGAGAAGGGGCAGTCTGTTCAAAGTACATTTTGTGATTTCATTACAATTTCTCAGACTTTACCAAAATTACAGAGAATGAAAGAAGTATAGGATAAACCATGAATACCTGGGGTTTTTTTGTGCTGTGTTTATCCTGACTTTTACATAGCCAAAAATGGATTTAAAACAAATAATTACTTTTTAAGAAATACTTAAAATCTGACAAATTTGATACAATTTGAGTTTGTATGTCACATTGCCCCCATGCATATCTATTCCTCAATACTCTTAGGAAATGTTAAGACAAATGAGAAGTGACATTCCTGAAATTCTGGACTGGAAATAGAAAATTTGACTATAATTCTTCTTCAGCCAGGGAAAAGACATAGGCCACTGCAGACCCCGGTTTGGGGAGCCCAGAGCCTCCCTCAGGAGACTCTGTGGTGATTCACAAGGGAGCATATGGAGACCAGCTTTCCAAACAAGACACTTCAGATGGAGTGACTCACTCCTATCATGATTCAAATGTTGTGTGAACATATTTTCAGAAGATTCAATATTATGATTTTGAAATCATAATAGCAGTCCTATTGCACATGAAAAGGAATCTCAGCTGTTCTTCTGAAAGGCTCTAGTAACTTACTGTCTTTGGGCTCCCCATCTTCAATGCTTGAAAGGCCTGAACTCTAGCACACATCAGTCTAGGGTTTTAAAGGGAAAAATGCAGATTCTTCTCCCTTAAGCACCTTTTTCAGATCTGTGCTGCCCTTAACTGCATCCTGCCCCTATATGCCAAGAAATGTATTAAAATAGATGCTGAAGGACTGCTCCAGTGGTCACTCAGCTGATGTTCAGTGCTTAATTCTCCTAAAATTAGGACCTATGATATTGTTCAAGTGGATGTAAGTCCCCCAGCTTCATAACTAAGGTATACGAGGTAATCCAAATACTTGGAAAAGCCTGTTCTTCACAGTCTTATGCTAACACTCATTAATGTCATTATCTCCAAAATGGAAAGGATTTTCTTTTCTTTTCTTTTTTTTTTTTTTTTTTGAATGTTATTAGGAACTAGGAATTAGCTGGTTTGATGCTGTAACTTAAGATTCTAAATACTTTCAAATTAAGAGACAGGCTGTACATTTTCAATGAACTAGTGTACAATTTGTAACAAGTGAAATATATCACATGAAAATGATTTTGCAGTGATCTAAACCCAATTAACCTCAAAGAATGCTATATGAATATAGACTGTGAAAGATTTTAATTATAGCTGGAAATGCTATGCAATTATTGACCAAGTTTGGCAGAGACATTTTATGTTGCCTGCTGTTACTACGTACTGTTAGCTCTTTAATGTGGAAACAGAAAAAAAAAAAGAATATCGAATCAGAATGGTAATTTGAAGAGTCATGGATTGAATACTTGTTGACTACTTGAAATAATAATTTAGTCAGTCTTTCCAAAATAAAATTTCCTTGTAAAAAAGGAAACAAACCATAGCTTTATATTACAGGTATGTGTTTGAAACAAAATTAAATGGAAATTTATTAGCAAAGGCCCAGATAGGAAGAAGTGCCAGTTGCTGGTTTTATTTATGAAAATGTTTGCTACTCATCTCATAAGTCTACTTTAAAGTCCTCAGACACACAGAGCTCTCTCACAGCCTGGAAGCAGAGTTTTGGTAAAAGCTATGATTGGAAGTATTTGTGATAATTTATAGTACTGGATAAAATTTGAAATTGTTCCAACCATTCCTTAATACATAAAGTTTAGAGATAAAACAGTGGAATGTAAAGACTTGTATGCTTGTAAATACATCTGTGATGACTTTATTCCATTTGGAAATTCAAATAAGAAATACAAATAATCTTGGTAAAAAATACAGTGGTTACAATTGTAGCTATAATAAAAGGGAATTTAAGGGCAAAATTTAATATTTGTTTCTTTCTTCAGAAGAAAAACAAATCACTTCTCTGCATTCATTCGCTCTTTAAGCGTTTACAGAAGTACATAATATTCCCTTTTTTCAGATAAAAATGAGACAAAGTGAAATTTAAGCACTTGAATAAATGATCTGCTAAGGGATTCTCTATAAAGTGATGTTCTTTCTATTAAGAAACTATGAACATAGCACGTATTTTATGCTTTCATGTTATACAAAGCTCTTCTTGGACTGCACAAGGTAATGCTATATTTGACACAGAAACAGAATAATTTAAGTTGTAAGGGACCTCTGGAGATCATCTGGTCCTCTCTCTCAAAGCAGAGCCAGCTTTGAAGTTAGAGCCAGCTTCCAAGTCAGTCCAGGTTGCTCAAGGTCATATTCTGTCGAGTTTTGAATATCTCCAAGGACAGAGTTTCCACAACCTCTCAGGGCAACCTATTCCAGTACTTGACCACCCTTATTTTGAAGAAAAATGTTTTCTTGTATCGTGTTCTATAGTTAGTTGTATAGTCTTACAGTAGAAAAGTCTCATATCTCATGAAGAAAGAAACCCTTAAACTTACGAAGTTTGTTCAGATTTTTTGTTTTGTTGTTTGGCTGGGGTTTGTTTGGTTGGTTTTTGTTTGTTTGGTTGGTTTTTTTTACTCAGAGTTAAGTGACATTGAGTGCAGGAGGCATGAAAAATTATTATATAGACAAAAGCTGCTATTAATTTGCACCGTGCTACTTCTGGAGACCAGCTATGCTTGAAAGCCACTTTTTCTAACAATTGCAGAGTCTGTGTTGCTATAATTCCTGTACTCTTGTGATTTTACAAGTTAATTAAATCTAGTGAAAAGCATTCAAAAGAACTAAGTTTGAAAATATATTCATAAAGATGGGGTTTTATCCCTTATCTGGCAAATTTTTACTCTTCGAAGTTAAATAAGAATGGAGTCCTAATGATCACAGAAAGCTAGTTGTCTGCAGGGCACGAGGTTTGATCAGTGTAAAATCATCAGCAGAGAAGAGGAAACAATGGAAGAGGATATTAAGGACTCCTGATAAAGAGAGGCAAGCATGATCAATAGGAAAATTGACTACCAGACTTGAACAGATTTCTATCAGAGGGAAAGACCTGAGCCTGAAGGCTGAACAGAGAAGACCACGGGAGGAAGCTTGGGTCCCTGAAAGGACTGATCACAAACCAAAGCATTCTGTGGATAATGAAAAGGAAGGAAGTTGCTCGCAGGGTTGTGGTTTTCCCTCTCTGATCTATCTCCCATGTTTTACCTATGAGAAAACAAGTAATTGGTTAAAGAAATTCATGAGAATTTTGCATTTCATTTAGGTCACCTACCTCTGAAGAATTCCTCAGGGTGAAATGTTGCAAGGAGTATACTTCTATTACAGGGATTTTACAGAGATGGTGTTTAGGCTGGATAGAGAAAGAAAATGATGGCATGAAGTACTTTCCTAAATACCCAGCTAGTATTTAGAAGAATATTTATCATAAGTCACACCCTTCTATAGTAAATATGAATTAGAATTGTAATCAGATACATAAAAATTTAAATAATGTCATCAAGCCCCATTGTGTAGTCAGTCAAAAGCCATGGGAAAGGCACAGAAGATTTCTGGTGTATCGTTAAAGTTCCTCCTGACAGCCCGAAGTGGGTCTCAGAACTCTGCAGTACTCTGCAATACTTATGTAAAGGAAGAGAATCTTAATCCTGTGCTGCCTTTTCTGTCCTGAATCTCCTAATTTCCAGACACCCATCGCTACTTTCTTTAGGATGCTGTGTCAGTCTTAGGAGAGTGATTCTCTATGTAACGTTTTTGCTCACTTCTGGACTGCTTGGTATCCTGAGCTCTTCCTGAAAGGGATATGAACTTGGCTAGCACAGTTTTTTATTTCATGTTTATTTTACATTCTCTCTTTTCAATACATTCTTGAGTAATTCATAACATTTTCACCTGAAATACTAAATTCTTCCATCCCTGAAGCAGTTAAAGCTGCCTGAATCATTTTGCTTATATATTCCTTAGAGTCTGAGGTTTCGGACCTTAATTTGAGTTTGACAGTTCAGCTTAAATTTTACTTTGAAGAAACAAAAAAAAAAACTAAAAAAAAAAGAAAAAGGCAAAAAGAAACCCACAAACTGTACGAACATTATAATAAAATAACCTTGAAGAGACAACTTAATTAGTATTTAAGTGATCCTGAATTACAATGAAATTCCTATGGAAATGTGAACACCCACCTGCATATCAAATAGAGTCACAAGATCATTGCCTTTACAATAAATATAATTTCAATTCCTAACAACTGGATTTCTTAAAGAATATATCATCAAAGAATAATGCATCGTTTCAAAGATTTAACCACAAAGGAATGCATACGTGATGCACTGTCTTACAGCAAGGACTGGGAATAAGCAAACCCTAAGTGTTAGTATGAGCTGAGTTCACACAGAATGACCTTGGAAAAGTCATTTTCACCTGTTTGTGCTTCAGCCAGCCCAGCTGGAATGTTGCATAAAAAGCAAAAGCCAGTTGATAAGCAGATGCTGCTTTTAAGCTGGCCATTATTGACATACATGAATTTCTGATGGGGATAATTTCACACCAA
The DNA here is from genome assembly GCA_024605025.1 of Megaceryle maxima. Classification (NCBI taxonomy): domain Eukaryota; kingdom Metazoa; phylum Chordata; class Aves; order Coraciiformes; family Cerylidae; genus Megaceryle; species Megaceryle maxima. Next base: position 29,437 of record JANHGN010006046.1, read on the forward strand.
AGGCAGAAACAGCCTTTTGTTTCCACACCCCCCTCCTGGTTTTCGTTGCGGGATTTTTTTAAATAAATACTTGGGTTAAAAATAGGCAGAACACCTATTTAATGGAGAGCTGTTTTCCAGTGTTCTGTTTCTGCACCTTTCTTTATCTCCATAGTAAGGTGCTTTGCTAACTATGGAGAAACAAAATCCTCTCAATGTCAGGCTGAGCCTGGAAAGCATTCTGACATTAGCACAAGCACAATGATTCACGCTACATATGAAGCTTTGCTGCCCAAGGGACTCTTGCTGTTTTCCCTTTTTTCCTGAGATACCTCATCAACAAGAGTGCAGTGAACTCTGAAGTGAAAGTTGGAGAGAAGTGAACACTCCAGAAACAAAAAAGCTTTCCAAAACCAGAAAAGCTGGGGGAGACAAAAACCCAAACCCATTCTCCTCTCAGGTGCTTCTGGGAGGATCTGCAGCTAAGCTGAGGGTTTGCATTTCTCTTATTTAAACTCTGTATACTGTACTCCTCTGCTCACTTGCTTCAGTGACTATTCAGTGAAGGGAATCCTAATCTGCATGGCTGAAAACTGGTAGAAATATAGAGAAAAAAAAATGCACTTTATTTTTAACATTCCGGTGAAATTTGTGCTCTTATAAGAAATCTCTTTCTTCCTCCCCCTGAAAAGAA
>JANHGN010006047.1:0-21506 GCA_024605025.1 Megaceryle maxima
ATATTATATAAAATAAGCAAACAGAATTTTCATCTTTCAGTACAGTATATTCTTGTAAAAACAAAAACCTAATCTAAAAAACAAACAAAGCCCAAACTTTCAGAGCTGTTAAGTACAACTACAGAAAGCAAACCCAGAACTGTTGACCGTCAGTTAGGAGTAGTGACTTCAGAGTGTGGTGTCTCCTGTGGTTCTGTCTAGAAGCCGTAGTGTGGTGTCCTCTAGATGGCACTCTTGGCCACACCAGCTTTCCACCACGACCGCTGTATTGTTGGAGAGAATGACTCCGATAACTCATGACAAAACTGCTCTTCATCTGGTTTACCTGTGTTTTGCTCTGAATGTCCTCTTGCCCCCCCACTTGTACAGTTGGCAGCACGTTTCTTTGTATCTCGGCAAAGTTCTGTCTTCGGGAATGAACATGAAGTTTTACTTCAGGTTATACAATTGAAAGATTTTATTTATTTATTTATTGGAACAGTTTTCATGCATGAAAACCGGGTTAGCAAAAGAATATAGATTCAGATCTGTCCTCGACCCATTGCGCTGAATAGCCACACCAAGGGGTTATGGTGATCAGTGGCAGAGGGTAGGAACAAACAGTTGCGAGGTGAAACCACTGCTTTTGACAACAGCATCAGCTTATGTGAAGGAAAATTGATTATGAAACTACCACCCAGGCTGGTAGGTGAGCAGATGATGGATACAAGATGGGGAGACAGCTAGGACCCACTTTTCTGCATGGTGGTGGTTTGGCTATGGGAGCAATGTATATAGACCGCAAGCACAGGAGCAGAAGGGAGTGCAAACAGTAAAGCCATGGCTTTTCAAACTGACCGTCCTGTCCCTTTGCACCATGACACATCTTAAGTGTCAAGAATTCAAGACACACATTCAAGAATTTTGCTATTTGGTTTGCTTTTCTCTATTTCTTGCCTATCGAAAGGGAAAAAAGATGACCAGTGGCCTGAACTGCTAATTGCAAAGGGACTACGCTACAATTTGCTTTCATTTGAGAAGTTATGGGCAATTGCCTTTCAAGTCCGTGCAATGCACATCTCATGTAGATCCCTGCAGCTGTTCCACGCTTGTCATTAGGTCCATCACTACTTTTCCTTATAGGTTCAGGGAATGTGTTGAAGTATGAGATGGGATTCTGCTGCGTGTCCAAGCCTTGTCTAGCTAGGTGGTAGCTGGGAAGGGTTTTTGAGGGTGCTTGCCAAATTGCATGTGCTAGAGCAGGAGAAGTTAATCAGTTAATTAAAGTTAATCAGTTAATTAAAAATAAAGGGATGGATCTACCATTGCAAACAAATGCTGCCTGGATCGCAGATAGTTTCTGCCTGTTGGCTTCTTATCTTTGGCACACCCTGTGGACTGTGTTAAGCTGTGGAAGAAAGAAAAAGATCCCTGCATCTGGAAATGCACAGGTAGTAGATATACTTTTAATAAGTCCGATATATTTTACCGATCAGTATTGATACTGTTTAACTGGATGAATGCTGCTTGTGTTTGGATGTAGCCAGTTAAACTAGCCTATTCTTTCATGGAGCGGCACATATGCCTCTTTTTTCCAAGAGTCTATCTGGCAGTAAATCCTAGGCAGCTGATGTGCTTTTCAGGGAGGTGCTTTGTCTTGCTATTAAAACATGATGCGTCCTCTAGTGACCTCTAGTGACAAGGTACTGCCCCAAGGTTACCCTTTGGCCACGGTGGGAGCAAGGTTGTCAGCCCTTGTTGTGGGACTCAAGAGATCCCCGGTAAGGGTCATGCCCGTAATTTCCCTGTTGTCAAGTGAACAAATCAACAAGCGTTGTCAGATCTCTCCAAAGAAGTAGCATCACTGGGTATTACATCACTAGATGTTGCAGTCAAAGATAGTATGTACATTTGCTGTGACTTCCCAGAAAGTAATACAGTACAGTGATGGCCCATCATGTTTTAACTCGGGAGCTTTTGGTAAGCCTGTATCTGTTCAGTGAGTTGTAAATGGCCGTTGGTAATAATTATGTGTGTTGTGAGCAAGCAGAGACCCTAACTGAGGTTGTGTGAGGCACAGTACAGGTCAGATCCACTCCACACAATTAATTGTCTGAGCAGCTGGATAAGAAGAGAAGTAAAATGAGAGACAGGTATAGAAATGCTTAAGAGTCTCCTCAGGTCACACTTTCAGTCGGTGATATCCGTGCGGAGGCATCTGTAATATGGAAATTAAATGGCTGACTCTGTGTCTAGTATCTTACTGCTATATCATATACATTGCTATATGCTGAGGTATGAGGGGAGGCATGCCTCTGAGCCCTCAGCCTACTGGATCCCGGACATTAAATCAACACTGACTGCTTTGTGAAGGTCCTGCTCACCATTTGGTCCACTATCTAAAATTGCAAAAATCTCTAGCAGCTTCTAGATGTTAGTGTGGGTGTAGTGTGTTTTGTTTTGTTTCATTCAATAACATGCAATTCACTCCATCCTCCCTCAGTTCATTCTTCTTGATTTTTATTTAGATCTTGTGAATAGCACAGTCAGAGGTTTATCATAACCTTTGGAATATGTGACTGCTAAAATATAAGAAAATCAGATCAATTTTGATACAGCAAAGACATAGTCACAAGATTTTTTTTACACTGAAATAAGTATCTTGTCTGTCTTCCCTTAAAAACTCCTCTTTGACCTTAGATGCATGGGTTAGCAAAGAATTCTTTTGGCCATGATCATTCAAAGGTGTCTTGTTACAGGTTGCCTACCCAGCCAATTTGTAATATGCACGGAGATACAGGGAGATACATCCAGACTGTCCCTGTGACCTTTCCCTTCTGGCACCCTTGTGCAGTGTCTAGCGGACACGTTTAGCAGAAGTCACGGTGCAGTAAAAGTGACTTTCCAGAGCTGATTTCAGTGTGAGGATTCCAAACAAAGGTCCTTGCATAGGGGAGGTTACATTTCTGTCACCCTGGATGGTAACCTCTTGTGTAATGAGTTTTTTGAGGAGCTGCGCATCTTTATTTTTCCTCTTATATGGACAATCCAACATAATTCCTGGTGTTTGGTCTTTGTGTTTGCTGAAAATGGTTTATTTTTCACTTATGAATTAAACAAATCAATTCCCTGTATTGAAAATATAACTGTTTGGTAGGCGTGCATTGTACAGTATATAAGGGAGGATTTTTTTTAAGTGCCGAAACAAAAAATCGGAGCTTCCAAACCCCCTTGCTTTCTAACACTCCTCACGTAGGTGGGAGGCTGGGTGTGGTTGAGTAGGGATTCCGAGATAAATACCCAAATAACAGCAGAGTTGTTATTGAGCAGGCATTCTTTATTGCAGCAGTGGGGATTCTCCACCATAAGTGCTCCAATGAATTAGCAAAACGCACCATATACAGGAAAAACAGACATATTCATCAAAATTTCCTGGAAATGGCAGCCTTATTCTAATGAGTTCCTGGAATTCATTTACATAGTCCGAGCATGCGTAATAAAATTAGAGTTAGGGTATTTCCCCCTCCGGTGGTCATTCATAGCCTTCCTCACACCGTTAGTTGAATTCTGGGCTTCCTTTGCCCATATTTGGTCATGGGGTTAGCTTATCCATCCTTCTGCCCTGGAATGATCCAAGAAGATCAGTTTAAATTAGTTTTCAGGTGCTTATCCTAACAATGATGTCCTTCTTTGTGTTTATCTTGACATCTTGAGTCCCTTTTATTAGGGGTGCTCTGGCTTAATGAACCATCTCAAGGCCTGTCTCATCTTTGCCAGGCAAGAAGTCACAGGTTCCAAAACATCTACCCAACAAATGACTAAATATGCAAGTAAGGCTAAGAAAAGAATACAAGTATGACTAATAAGATTTAAAATTTCTGTGCATCAACTGGGGAGCGACCAGGGTTATCAATCCCTTCAGTGCCATGTAGTTAAATACTTTTAAGTGCTTGACTGACATTTATAAATTAAATTTCCGAGAGAAATGAAAATGGGGCTCTATAATAAGACCTTATGCTAAAGAAAGCACACATGATGTTGTTATAATACATGTAAAGGAATTTGTTATTGATACTGAAAAGAGAAGAGAGAGTATTTTTCCATAGTTCCCTGTCTTCAAGGCTAACTAAGTAGACGTACTGGTACACAAGATCTCCGTGACTTCACACCTGCACTAAACAGCAATGGAGCATATACGTGGGCAGATAGTTTTTAATTTTGGCTATGGCCCTACCTGGTTATGAGCCTGTCTAGTTGACCCCATATCTTAAATAGTGACTGTAGTTAAAGACGATAGGAGAAAATGACAGCCTTTTATCTTAACACTTGGCAGTGAAACAACAAGGTTCAGGATGATTTTCTGTTGATCTTTGAGGATACCACAGCCCTTAATGGCAGCATTACATTTTAAATGATATGCTCACTAAGAGAATTGTTGCTTTTGTCAAACCAACACTTTCTGCTGCCTTTCTGAAATTCATGTTAGGAACATGTTTGGTAATTCAAAATCTGGAGAAATTGACTAAAGCCACTTGGTCCTGCATGTTTTAGGCTATCAGAGAGGCATCCTCAGCACCCTATTTATACCTACCTTATGTATTTCTTCCAACTCCTATGTTATCAGGGCTTCATTATGGTTTCATGAGAGTTCTATTCTATTCTACAATAATAGAAATGTACACTATGAAAATATAACTTGCTAGTGATGGCTCTAAAGAATTGGAGGGTCTAAACGTAAGTTCATATAGCACCACTAAAATGGAAGAATGAACAAAATTCAGATTAGGACAAATGAATCAGACGAATTGACTACAACTATTCACTTAGGTTTCTATGAGGAGGTGGTTTGTTTTGTAGTCACTCCTAATCCTCTAAGCTGTCCTTCTTTCAAGGTAGCATTCTAACCACTAAAAGGCAGATCTGTCGCTCTGTTGCAGCTTTCCAGCACCGCGTCCAAGATCTGCATCTTTAAACTCCATTGTGTTTGCGCTTCATGATTAGTTGCAGAATAACTCACTGTCTGTTAAAATGAAGACATGGGCAAAGGTATGGATTTACCCAAATAACTTGAAATGCACAAGCTTTTGAGAGCATTTTCTCTTCCTTTTCCTGATTCCACATACAACTACTGCCTCTCCTGCCATGTTAGTTTCCAGGTTCGTTAAAACACGTTATTTACAGTGCTGCATAATAAAATCTGTATTACAGATATTTATCATAAAGTTGTGCAACAAATATTATTGTAAATTCAACTGTAAGTCACTTACTAAAAATTGCTTACACTTACCAGGCAGCAACTTCAGAGAACAAGCATGAAAATCTTTACCTGGGAATTCATGGTAGGAATTCTTAACTAGTCAAACAGATTTTATTTAATGACCATCTTTAAGAATCCCTATGAAATATTTTCTGGCTGCCACCAGTTGCCAACAGATGAAATCGGAATTTTTGTGAGGGCTAGTGTGGGACTTGTAAAAAAAGCTTGTGTCAGGCCTCTTTGCACTATTCCTGGCTCACGCCTGTGCTGTACGTGGTCAGCCTGCTTCATTAGCAGCAATTTCATGCGTGGTTAGATATTTCAGGAGGCCAGCTCAGGATGCTCTATATGTCCTCAGGCAATACAAAGTTTCACTGCATTAGAGATTATTTAGGGACACTGAGTGAGAGTTGTTACGTGAGACCTGACAGTCAGTATAGGCAGGCCTTTACAGGACTGTGTGGAGAAGCAGGGGTTTATAGGGATGGAAGAAGGCACCTATGGTAACCCATCAGATCTGTGACAGCAGCAGAGCTTTCTGATTTACATGCTGGGGCCTGAGGCATACTGCTGCTGCAGCATAGTCCCCTTGCAATGAAGAAAACATTATCTTTATCACACCTGTTTCTTACACCTGGAGTTGTATTTTTTGGCAAACATTGCATGAAAGCCCTCACATTATTAGCTACTATTTGCCAAGTATATGGGAGATCTAGTTTTGGGGTTGTTTTTTTTCCCCCACAAATTCTTCAGTCATCTCTGTTTCAGCATTGCGTGACTGTGGTAGAAAAAAATGGTTTCTAAGGGATCTGTGGGTTCCAAAATCAGTGGAATGCTTAATTGAAAGAGTATGGGTTGGCAATAATGATTTAAGCTTTATTTCCAGCTCTGTGAAATCTCCCATAGTTCCCAGAATCTCCCGCATCTGGATTCATACGCTTAATGCATGCAGTGTCTGGAACTATAAATGGTTTTCCAAAATCTTCAGCAGAAAAAAATTAGACTCTTAAAAGAAAAAAAAAAATCACATTATTTTCCACTTGCATTTGACTTTAGAAACTGAATTTTATGTTTTACCTTGGAAATCATAATTTATAGGGACACATCAATTTGAGGAAGGTCAAGAAGAGAAGTGCACGTCTGCAGTGTTATACATAAGTTTTATCAGTATGAGTTTAGAACGGGAATTAGTTTTAGTGTCAGATGAAACACTGAGGTTTATGCCAATTAAACATTTGGGGGGGGGGGCGGAATCCACACAAACGAAAAACCAAACCCCACAAACAAAAACCCCAAAACATTGCTTTGGAGCATCTGTTTATCCATTATTCAACCTCTGTCCTGTTTTCTTTTGTTTTGTTTTGTTTTTTCCTCTTCTCAGTTTAGAAAAGCATGTTTCCTTTGGTCTTTGCGGCACTCGGCTGTAGTCCAAAAGAGTCATTCAGTATTAGAAAGAAGTAGATGAAACTAAAGCATAGCTTTCTGAACTATGTAAGACATTTAAAGTAGTGCTATCAGTTGGCCAATTAGAACTGCAAACAAACAAGTACTGTTTGTTCCCGTGGAAACCTGAGATTTTCTACCTTCCAGTGACAACTGGATTGAGATGAACTGTGTTCTAGAAATTACATATGATGTAAACCTTCAAACGTAGCAGACTTATGTTGTTATTAGGAACCGTTGCTAAACAAATTTTTGTGGTTGTTGTTTTTGTTTTTTGGTTTTGTTTTTTTTGAGACCCTAATGCAGATAATCCTATGTTTGTTTTCTAAAAAAGCCCTGTGGTTTTTACGAGCTGCAGTGGTAGGTCTCCCACTTGATGGTGTTCAGGAAGAGCATCTGCAAGACCAGTAGGAGAGGCAAGCTGAGAGATGCAAAACCGGTCCATGTATAGATGCAGGCACATGTCTGAACTCTCAGCAGTCTGCTGATTGCTGTTCTTGGACTAAGTTGGAACAAGAATAAGTCTGCCGCCAGCACTGATCAGCTGTGGGCATTTTTTCAAATACTCTGGAAGTGGTATTTCAGTTCTGTCTCTCCTCAAAATGTGGGTGCTAGATAACTTGCATATGGGTAGTTTTGGTTTGGTTTTTTTTTTTTCCTCTTGAGGGACTAATAAAGAGAAACTAAGGTTTACAGTGACCTCCAGTGGTGAAAAAGCTTTTTGGAAGAATGACATAGCTAATGTTTTGATTTTTGTCTGAAAGTCATTCCTCGGGGGTTTAGCTGATACAGGTTTCTGTCCTGTAAAGCATTTTACATTTAGATCTATTTTAAATGTTTTGTTCCTTGTTTCTGTTGTTGCTTTAAAAAAAAAAAAAAAAAAAAAAAAAAGTCTGGATTTTTTCTTCTTTCTGCTCTTTCTCCTCATAGGACCTTCTTGCTTTTTGGATTGGCAGTAGCTGACAATAGTCATAGTGGAGCCATATTGTATATGAGCTGTATGAGGTTTTGCTGATAGTGTTTTCTGGTATAACAGTGTGAGATCAGTTCTGGTCGTCTTCCCCTCAAAAATTTTACTTTCTGTAGTATCCTCAATGCTCACATTTTTTTTCAGCTTCTTCCACATCAGCCCTTCTGGCTTTCCCATATATTTACAAAGTCTCTCATCTGTTGTTCACTGAGGACTTTTTCCATTTCACTTAAGTTGGCTTCTTCAGTGTTCTATGTTAAGGGTCTATTATGCAATGGTTTAGCCATCTGGCTAGCCCAGACCCTGCAAATAGTATGAAAGAGTATATTTTGGAATTAGTGATGCTGGAATGTGGTATTGGGTATGGAGAGAAAATAGTTCCATGTTCTACAATGCAGAATATACTTTTATGCTTTAGAGTCTGTCATAGGAATTTTAATAGAAGAGTAATTGTCTTTGTCTACAGTGGTTCTGTACTGCGGGCAGCACAGGTTAGCAATAGAGCTATCTTCAGGAATGAAGATGGAGCTACAAAGAACAGCCATGATGTCAGGTCATTTGTGGTTTTACAGGAGTGGGGAGGAAATGTTTTGGTGTTCATATGATGGAGGAATCACGTGCCCTTCCCAGATGATTTTCATTCTTTTACACTTCATATACCAAGTAAATGTGCTTTGTGGTAGGCATGCAAGGAATCAGAAATCATCAGACTTCAGCCAGCTGCTGTGAATGTAAATTCACATGTGTGTGACTTGAGTGGACATATCCTGAGGTGCTAAAGAGCTTTAATGGGAGTTGTCTTTTCCTGGGAATATCTAGATAGCGAAACAATAAAAACAGGTATGAAGACAAGTTTCAGAATTTGTGAAACAGGTTTTGTTGGCGGATTTTCTAAACCAGGTTCAGTGATTATAATGGATCTTTAATTCCTATCATTTCTCTTTGGGCTGGTATGTGAGAGATTGTCAGAATGGAGTACTTTGACAGGCTAACGTTTGGAAAACAAACTAAGCAATTAAACAGCACAGCAGAGCAGCCCATTGAAAGATAAAGCATAAAACATTTTTATGCAAACTGTGCTTGGGCTGACTCTGTCATAAATCCTTCCAAAAGAGATCAGTTGGGTGCTGTTGCTTTTCCTTTAGAGAGACTTTCTGTACCTTGCCATGACCACAGTGCCTGGGAGTGAAAGATCCTTTTATCATTGTGAAAGAAGAGAGGGTTACCCTTCTTCACCACATTTCTGCTTTCCTTATTCTGGGCTGCAAGGGGGCAACTATGCTTGTGAATGGGAATAGGGAGATTTTGAGATAGGGAGCTTGGGTGCCATTCTGGGAAGGAGCCAGTCACCTTCTTGGAAATCTCTAGGTAGCCTGCTCCTTGTGAACCCTGCAAATGCCTGGAAATTGAGTGCATATTTTAATAGCTGTGAAAGAAACATGCATAAAATAGCCCAATTGTTTGGTTTTCCTGGCTGACAAAAAAAATGGGTCTCACATTGGAGTTGAGGTGAGGAACGTGATAAACATAGCCATGGCTGGTTCTGCAGTGACAGGCACGTGCTACTCACCTTCTATGGCTTCACTGGTAATCTGTGGGCAGTGGAACACAGACATTGGGTTTCATGCACCTCTGAGAGGCTGTGAACCTCTGAAGAGATGATGATGGTGTCAGAGTAGCTTGAAAAATTACATGACTGCAGTTGTCAGCAGCATCGCAGTTGTTGGAGTGACAAAGGTTCAGACCTGTGTTATGGAATATAGTGGAGCAATGGCTATAGTTGCCTCCTCTGTTGTGGCTTATAAGCCATTTATATCAAACCTAGCTGGTACCTGAAGTACCTGCAGATGGTGTTGGGCTTAGGAGACTTTCTAAACATAGTATTCAGTGATATGAATGTTAACTATTACAAGTCCACCTCTCTCCAATTTTTTTGCTCCTTAAATGGCTCCAGGCTTATTTCTTTATTCCTGCTAATAATAGATGGGATTTACAGACTGCTCATATACCAAGGACTTAATGACAAGCACTGTCAAAATGTGTTATAGCTTAAAATCATAGTTTTGGATGTTCTCTGTGAACCTAATTGTGTCAGTACTTTCCAGGAGTGCTTCCCCAGGACAATGGTGTTTCCTTTTTTAGTTCAGCAGTGGTAGGCAGCGTGGCAATGAGCTGTTTTCAGAGGAATTCTTGAGAATCACAAGATAATCTTTAGGAACTAATGCCAGCTAATTAGAATACATGATTATAAACTGCTTATTCTATCCTAAAATCTACAGATTTGTGACTTTGTGTATTAACATAAAAAATTAAAGCTGCTTGCATCCAACAACCTTATTTCCCAGTTCGAGATGAAGCAGACCAGCAAACAACCTACCTCTTTTTCCTTTGTGTTTTGTTGTCTCAGATTCTTCTGTTAAGTATTAAAAAAAAAAACAAAACCAAAACAACCAACCAAACAAACAAAAAACCAAAAAAACACCAAGTTTTAAAATAACTGTACTCAGTCTGTCCAGAGCTTAAGCAGACTAACCTGTAGTGCTGTGAGAGGAACCTCAGCACTAAGGAAGCAGACTGAAACCTTTTACTTTGCAATCAGGCTGAACTCTGTTTCTGCAATTTCTCATGAGCTTGAGAAACCTCAAAAAGCAAATTGTAGTGTTTATTCATATTAAAACACACCTCTAAGTTTCTATTTTGGAGATGCAAATTATTGTACCCCACAATGGAATAAGGTATTCAAGGTTCATGTAAATTTTGTTGCATATAATATTCCTTCACTGTCCTGTCCTCACAGGTAAGCACGTTACTACAGTGAAATGGTGTGAATTTAGAGTCCACCTGCAGCTCCCTACTTAATCTTAGCATGTGCAACATTAGCACATGGATTAAGTCAACGATTCTACTTTGAAAGTTTCTTTATACTTCAAGGGCCTAGGAGATGCTGTGTGTGGAGTTAGCGTGAGGCAGGGAGCATGCTGCCAATGGACATACTGTCCCATCTAAACACCCTGGTTACACGAATCAATAGCTTTGCACAGAGTGCTTCTAAACAGTGACCTGAGTGCAGTGATAATGTATGCGTTCAAGAGGAGCAGACAGTTGGCAGGTTCTTGAGATTCAAACTGGACTGTTTCAAGAAATCATGCCCCTTTAGCTCCCTTCAAGAGCACTGCTATGCAAGTTTGAGATATTCCCTTGTCACTACATGCGTTTGGGGCATGTTCCTTAAAAAACCCAAACATACAAATATTTACATTTTGATCAGCAAGTCAAATGCATAACTAGCAACGTCTAAAAAGATTAACTGCACACACAGTATTGCAGGTACTGCTTGCTCAGAGATGCACCTATATACCAAGTCAATGTTTGGAAAGAGACGTTTGGCTCACCTAAGAGAACGATTTTTTAACTGCCATTGCCTTTGCTGTGTTAATCCTCGAGGCCCAGTGGTGAAGCTGTGGGGGTGCAGTCCCCTCACTGAGGTCCAGGTTGGTATTTGCACATGTGACACTTCACTCCTTGCAGTTACAGTCCTGATCCATGACACTTGATTCTGGATGGTGGTAATGCAGACATCTGATCCTTCGTTCTTGATCTCTGACACTGGATCTCCATTAGGAAAATTACTGGTACCTGATCTGCCTGGTCACAGCTACCCGATATATGGTGATGTTCCCCATTGTGGTATGTTTACCACCGAAAGTAATTCTGAAACAGCAAGTACAGCAAAAACAAAGAATTGAAGGATTTGGCTGTACTCTGCAGATACTGTGGCTGAAACATGATGTTAAGAAACCATATCGCATAAGAAAAATTGCAGGGGTAAAGGGAGAAAAGAAAGAAGAAATGTTGAAGAAAAATAAATGTGCAGACCCCAGCTGTTGTTGTATCTGATGCTAGAGCTTCATGCTCTGCCTTAACTCTGTATGCTGTGTTCAACGCAGACTACCATTTAAAACAAAACCAAAAATAGATATCTCCAACTTCACATGGAATTGTCTTTTTGTGTCAAATTTTGCTGATTGTCTTTCACAATAAGTATATTCAGTTAATTCAGCAAGTTTCCAGAAGCTAGCAAAGCCTTTGACTAAGTAAGCTAGTTGAAATTAGTTTGCAAATAAATTTATAATCTGGCTCACATCATAAGGTTTCATTGGAATATTTCCCCCCCCCCCCTCCCAAGAGAGGGCTGCAATAAGCAAAACTCTGCTGAAATGAAAAATAGACATGCTTCATTCCAGTAGGGTTGCAAGCATTGATTTTTCCCCAGTTAATTTTATTTTGAAGTAACACATCCTCATGTGTCCATCAGTCTTCTGTTTTCATGAGCCATCATTTTCCAACACGTTCCAGTGTTTTGTTTCAAATCTATTTGGTTAGCTCTAGTGACAACTATTTTAAATTCTTACACTGGATCGTATGAATTGGTTAGGGAATAGACTTGTGCTCCTAGTAATCACAATTCATTTTCCATAGCGTCAGATGAATAATTTAGGTAAAAAAAAAAAAATAATGCAGCAGTTGTGAAATTGAATCCCACAGGCAGAAAAATGAGCTGGGTCACAGCAAGGCTTCCAAATGTCTCCAGGTGAAAGCAGGATGGGAGAAAAGCCAGAGAGCCCAAAATCTTCCACACTGTTATGCAGGACAGATTTAGAAGTAATGAGTATCTCCACTATGTTCTAGCAGCAGAAAGAAAGGATTGCAAGCAATTAAACAGGGATGTTTATATGAATATTCTGGATTTAGAGGTTGGCCAGCATCCCAACCACAGGTGTCTAGTAGCACTTACCTAAAATTGGGGAATGTGAGGTGATACTCCTTCCCAGCGAGACCATCAGACAGCAGACCAGGACCAGAAGTTACATCTATTCTTTTATCTACTGCCTTTTCATGTGTCTATTTATCCCATGACCTCACAATATCCAGTGGCAGTAAACTCCATGAGTAATTGGTGTGAGAATTTGTTGCTTTTCATTTGAAACTGGTGTGCAATACTTGTGTTGAGTGTCTCTGTCCTCTTGCACTGGGAGAGATGGCAGTCAGTCAATTCCCATTCTTCTTGTCACAGCAATCACTTTTTTTTTTAGAGACATGGTTCTACTTCTAGGCATATGTAGGACTTTCCAGTGAGTACTGAGATTAAGGTAAAAGAATTAGTTAGAAACAGAGTATTTCTTAAAAGAAAAAAAAAAAAAGAAAAAAAAAAAAAAAAAGGAGAGAGAGAGGAATGAGCTATTTAATGAGACCATAAAACCAGCTGAGCAGAATGACATGAAAGTGAACAGCATGGCCTCATTGCAGAGACGGCTGTCTGAAATTGCCCTACCTTTTCAAAGAGCATGGATTTTTTTTTTTTTCCCAATCCTGAAAATTGCATTTCCAAAGAGTGAAAGTCAGATATTTTGGGAGGAATAATCCCCTTTTCAGTGCACACCTGTGTTGTGAAGGTGGAGTGAGGAAATAATTTGTGATTTCAAATCAGTCTTTGTGTATTTCATGCCCTTAGGACAAGGTCTAATCCATGATTCCTGCTGATACCTTTTCTCCAGGCAACATTTATGAGAGAGATGTTGATAGGAGTCATGACAGAAATACCATCTGCCATGTCTTCTCACAAAATCAAAGACCCACTACTTAATGTTTAAATATAAGAACAGGCTATTTTGTTGTTCTTCTTCATTAGAACCTACCCCGACAGTGCAGAACGAGTAGGGTTACAGGACAGGCTTCTTGCCCAGGACAAGGGCACACGTAATTTAAATGATGCTGAAAACTGTAATTCAAGTTTCTGTGATGGTGGCGGATGGACTGTTTTCTAAGCATGGTTGTAACCATTTTCGAAGCAAGGGCGAAAGGTGAGATGAGTCTCCTCTGCCCCATAGCCCATGAAAAGTCAGGTGTCTAACCAAAGCCAGTCTCCTTCTTTGGTCATGAGGGAGAGCTGTACCACTGGGGACACTTTTTTCCATTTGTTCTCCATTGTAATGTGGTGCTGAACTGTCCTGTAGACATCACTCACTGTTTCTCTCCTTTGACCTTAGGCTAAACATCTTTTAGATGACTAGAGTGAGATTTATGGGGGTTAGAGGTTCTGTAACTTAATTTTCCTTGTGTTTCTGCCCAGCTTTAACCAGTGTAATAGTACTAACTGTTGGCTATCCCGAGGAGAGGAAAGCCAGACAGGAGTATTGGTAGGGCATTATCTACCTATGCGTTCCCTTCAAATAGGAAAAAGGGTGTGATTTGTAACTGTGATTCCAAAGATATTACAGAGTTTAACAGAAAAAAAAGGCCTATAACTTAAGCTTCCCCAGCTGTGTGAAGTCAGAAGGGACCATTTTGATCCTTCACTCTGCCCTTCCATAGGGCAGAGGCCATGGAAATTGGCAAGGTGTTTTCTGTATGGAGCCCAAAAATCTTGTGATCAAATTAGTGTGAGTAATGTTAATGGAGTTTCTATAAATAGAAGAAGTGAGCAGATGAGGATAGGTCAGGGGAAGAGAGGAGAGGGCTTATGAGGTAAGAGGAGAATTTGTTTCATAACAAGACTGCTCTTCTCATGTTTCTCTGTCCCAGAATCAGAGTCACTAGACACTTAGAAATCCTGATCTGATCTTGCATTAACATAAATGCAACAAACTTATTCTAAGCAATGTTATGTTTACTTTTTTAACATTAAAAAAAAAAAAAAAAGTAACAATGTAGCCTGAAAGCACATCAAGAAGTGCAAAAGATCTGCCTTCTAGGGAATGTTAGTTTTCTTACAGTGCATGGCTATAATGTTCCTTAATCCTGCTGTTTCTTCAAGTCAGACTTTCCTATTTATAAGGTTTTATTAAATGTTACAGTACTGTCTAACAGAGGATGTTCCTCACGGTCAGCTGCACGATGCAGCTAGAGTCCTAACATTTCTGTTCCCTGTTTCTTTGCACTTTATCAGTGCAATGTTAGATAGCCCGTAGGCCTCCTTAGGCAGAAGCTCAGGTATGTGAGAGGTACAAGCAGACCATGCTGATGAAACATTCTCACCCCTTTTCCCTTCTCAGATAGGATAAGAATTCCACATAGCGATTGCCTAGGTGCATGGGGCAAGTGGGAAAGGTACAAACTCTTCAGCTGTCTTTCTTTTTGCTGGACAAGTTTCTAGGAGAGCACTGAAGGTCTTCTGAGGGCAGTGCCTGCCCTGACCGCCTGCTTCACTCACTAAGAAACTAGGCCTGTTTACCAGTGCCTGAAGCTGTTGTCCTGCATGAGCTGTTCAGAGAATGATTGCTCTTCAGCTTCTGAAGTGGTCTAACCCTTGTAACATAGCAGTGTGATTGCTTTCACCTGAATATCCAAGCAGGCACTTCAAGTAGTTCACAAGTGGGAACAACAGGCAAAACTTTTCATCAAAGACTTTTCAGAGAGCAGTCAGAAATGCTTCTGGATGCACATAATGATGTCAGATGGCAAAGCACACTGAAACATGACTACTCTCAACAAAGGTTGCCTTGCAGCTGTTCTGGCCACGTGTGTGGAAGTTCCTTTCTAAAAGGGTGGTACCTCAGCTCTGGTGTCTTTTGCTTAAAATCCTCCTCATAAACTAATGCTGAATCCTTCAGCGGGGACTTAGCAAAGGCTTCAGTAGCCTGCAGGTGTGCAGTGTATCTGAATTTTAATTTGGAGCAGGTGGTAATAGTAAAGCACAAAGTGTGCATTTTGGAAAAATAATACATCTGCTGAGCTTGAGTGGGCAGATTGGGTTCAGTGGTTTGGTTCTTCTGTACTTGCTGGAAAAAATACTTGTCTTTAGATAGTTGTAAGCTAGTAAGCTAGTTTAAGCCATATGTAAGTTTATTAAGCCATTCGGTTAACACAAATATTTAATTCTGGGCTCTAGTTAATAATGCTGACTACTGAATTTCTTCAAAGTGTAATGAAAGACTTGCCTCACACTTTCTGGAAGAAAATAAAAAGATAAAACTCTGGTAGTTGCATGAAATCAGAGTTTGAAGAGGTAGGACTGCAATTGTGTAAGTGATACAGTGTGGTAGGGAGGTGAGGCTTTGGCAGGCAGCATAGCACTAATAAAATAATTTTTCCTGAAAGAGGAAAAAAAAGTAATTCCTCATCATTTACAGTCTGAAACACACTGTTTCAGCAGTGGAATATTAATGAAACAGTAATGCAAGACTTTATCAGCCAACTTCTGTAACACTGGTGTACTTTATTGTTTATTCAAACTGCAGATTTATCCAGCCTTACATGTTGATAAAATTTCTATGAAAAGAAACTTGTGTCTGGGAAAAGCTACAGCTGGCCAAATGAAGCCCTCTTTTCACTTAGCCAGTTGGCCTAAAGGCCAAGCACTTTAAATCTTACATGATTTTACTTAGCCTGCACATAAAGGTAGGGAAATAGTGTTTCAGTTATAGGTGCTATAATCCAGCTGTGTGTCTTTTGGGTTACTGTGCTCGTCAGATGCCTAAACTGACTTTTGAAAGTTATTTCCCTGCAGCATTTCTATGAAATAAAAACTTTGCTCATCTACTGTAGTGAATGATATAGCTGTTATTTTACTCCTGGGCTGCCTTGAGGAACACTGCTTTCCAAGAAGAGCACTGAGAAGTTGAAAAATTGTTAACGTGCAGCCTCAGAGTTTCTCCCTCAGTTCTTATGGGCTGTTCTAACATCTGGTCACATTTTTGGGACCCTCCTGGATGGTAAACAGGAGACTGTTCACAACAAGTTGATTCTCAGGACTTGTTTCTTCTCACTTAGGGCATCCTTCCTTGTGTTACTCACTCGGCTCCATTTAAGCAGGTTCTTTACTGATGATAAACTGCCTGAAGGGTGTCACAGAAACAAGTGAAAGCACAGGATAAAAGATGTCAGTGTGCAGGGGTGCATCTGCCAGTGCCCCCTGAAGGTAAGAGAAGAATCTGCAAGGTAAATCCTGCTCAGGCTTCCTGCATCTGCAAGGAAAGTCCTCCCTTGACTCAATGGCCTCCAGGAAAGCAAGCCCCATGCAGTTCACATGTAGCTATGAAAAGTCTGAAATCTCTGTCAAAAAAGCCTTAAAAGTTGGTGAGGTCTGAGCATTGGGTGGGGGTTTTTTTATTTATTTTTTTCTTTGGTTAGCAAAGGCAGGTAATTGTAAGCAATAGACGGCTCCACCAGCTTTTATGTGATGATAACAATATATTTAGCACACAAGAAGTTTCTTTTTTTTTTTTTTTTTTTTTTTTTCCCCTTGGAAATAATTTAATTTGAAATTTCTCACAACATTTAGGCCAAGACTGATGTTCATTTCTGGAAGTTTCAAGTTTAGCTATCAAAGCCTGACAAATTGAAGAAAGGTTTTATTATAGGAGATATTTGGTGAATCTCAGCTTGTTTTATATATTAGTGTCCTGCCAGCTACCATAACACCTTTTAGATCTTACCGGGTATTGGACACTGAAGAAGTGCCACAGAGGATCTTTGTGATGGCTGTAGATACTGTTCATTTCCTGACTGTCTTTGGCTGGTCACTGAATGTGACTAATCTTATCAGCCAGGTGGCTGGGCATCTGGAACGAACATTTTGTTAAAGGAGGGGCAGGGGCTAAAGGAGACAAAAATAGGTAGTGATTGTGACGGCTTTCAAAGTTTGGCTCCAAGGCTGAGACCTTGCCATGTTTCATTTTGGAATGAATGCTCTAGGGGGGAGAAAATAGCTACAAAAGAAGACATGTAGCTAAAAGGCATTTCTGTTGATGAGAATATTGACCAGTGCAAAATGGTGTTAGCACATGCACCCTGGGCAGGATGGAAGACAGGGAGGGAGATTTCTGTGACCTTTATTTACCTTTTGTCCATTCATTCTGTTTTATGAAATTGAGCAGAATGGCCTATTTGTATTCGTATGAAACAAACAGATAAAAGGGGAGAAAAACTGTAATAATGAACTTCCTGGATTTTAGGGCTTTTTGCTGTAGTTCAGAAGTTAAATTTTATTTTGCACATTTCCTTGGAATTCTTCATCCCTAAGGCATAAAGGCATGCTATGGAAACTTGCCAGGTGTGAGTTACAAGCTATATATAATATCAACAAATACTCACCAGAATTAGCCAACTCTACAAATAAAATAGTCTCAAATTACCCATTGTCTAGAAACACTGGTCTCCAGCATATGCATCTCATGGTGCTTTCCCTTCTTCCCTGGATTCTGACATTCATACTGAATATGAATGTGCCATTTATTTTGCTTACTGTGACACTAGACCTTCAAGAAAAAGAGATGGGTCAAGGTATTTTCTGCATACAGCTTTTTATGCTCATTTACTTAGTTAAAGTCTGTTTCATTCCAGCCCAGTTTGCAGTCATATTGGTAAAAAAATATTTGCTTCAACAGAGCCTCCCTGGATAGATAACCAATGGCTCACGTACAGAGCGAGTGGATTCCTTGTTTTGGTGCTGTGCTTTAGCCGTGGAGCAGGACAAAATAATTCCTTAGTGAGTGTATGATACAGAAATAGGTTACTAGTAGCTGTGGAGAGTGTTTACTGGTATTAAAACCAAACCAAACCCAAAACAAAACAAAACAAAACCCCAAACCCAACAAACCAAAACCAACAAATAAGCAAAAATACCCAAACCCTCCTTCCTACTTTGCATTCACATAGACGGTGTCACAGTAGAAGGAAGCAAGGCCCAAACCACTAAGTGAAAATGAATCGATAGTAATTCAGCAGAAGAGCAGCACTACTTTCCCCTCATGCTGTGCTGGGACCTTCACTAGCCTGGGTGTTGTTATCTTTGTAGTGTTCTTACAGCAGAGAGAATGTGTTACCTCATGATGAATCCAAAGGTGACTATCTTTGCTTTTTAAAGGTTAGTTTCATAAAGCTAGCTGATCTTGGAGAGATGATCCAAGATACACATGGATCTTTACTGGTCTCTCTGTTGATACTGCCTGTTGAGTGGGCAGCCATCACAGAAGATGTCCACTGCTTCTGATCAGGGCTCTGATATCACAGACTGGACAGTAGGTGAGTTTTGCAGCTTGAAGGCAGCTGAGCTATCAGTATGTTTCTTCTGGAGAAGATATTACATCCTTTGTAAAACTTCTACCTCACAACAGGCCAGGGAGCTTTGGGACTCTTCTCTGCAGCTCTTTTGGAGATCTTTTAATCAATACTGTTTCCCTTTCTCACTGAAATTGCATTTACTTTATTTTTAGGATGTTCTGATAAAGTGAAAGGTGTTAGTTACATTCAGTTTTCCATATAACCACTTCTGATGACTGTCCCTTTCAAGTCTTTTCAGCCTATTCATCCTGAATTAACCTTTTAGTAAGAAAAGATCTTTTGTGGTTTATAAATTTTAATACAGGATGCTAGCTGCCAGAAAGTTTTGGATTTCAACCAAAGATTTTAACCAGCAGATGAAATGAGGTACAGCTCCTGCTGCACCTGGAGACAGTACTTCTTTCATTGCTCTGTTTCAGAGTTATGACACCTCTGCTTTAGCCTCAAAGTCAGGAATTTTCCTTTAAACAGGCTTCCTGGAAATAGAGTTTTAGGCTCTTAATGGGTAATTTATCTTAAAGTATTTTTCAGCCTTAAGAAACTCTGTGTTTTGAGGTTTGTTTTGGTTTTAGTATAGTAAATTTGGGACAGCTAAGCAAAGGTGAGACTCTTGATGTGATGTCTTGACAGCAGAAGATTATGATAGTGGAGACCAACCGTCAGTGAAAGAACATTGTGCACTTTGATGGTGAACTGCTTTGAACTTCAGCTTCAGCTGTGAAGCAGACAGATGCCAGTTATGGTGGCTTTTGTATGTGCTATGCAGTTCTTATTCACCCAGAGAAAACCACTAACAGTGGGATGCCATGTGTGAGTGAGTTGGGCTTGAGCTGGGTAAATGCTGCACTGTGCAACTTGTACTGGATCACCTCTCCTGTGCAAATGATTTTCCACGTGAAGGAGATCTGTGGGTGTGAGGAGTATCACTTCCAGGATGTGGACAGTCTATTCCATTACAATTTTCAACTTCAAAGATCTAGATATTTTTCTACAGAGAGATATACACCTCAGTTAACTCTTTTTTTTTTTTTTTTTTTTTTCAGAAGGTGGCCATACAAATGCTTACAGAGAGGCTCAAAATGTAAAGGTGGTAGTATATCTAAAAGGTCAGTACATGGCACCTGCACATTGATCACCGGACTATAACCGGGATCTCTCTGTAGTTTGTTTCAGGGACTTGCACTCATAATTTCTCACTAGAATTATCTCCAGGATACTTAGTTAGTTAACCAGGATTCATAGTTAATTAATGGGTCGTAGAGCAGTTGTATGCAGAGAGCCCTTTGGAGCAGTAAATTCCCTAGTCCTACCTCATGAAGTTCAGTGCCAGACTTCTCTTGCTGTATGCTCCTGACCTCTATAAAGCTGTTTCCTTTTCTGACCTTAAGCAGAGTTCCAGACTAGTGTTTTGGGCAGACCCCAGGGGAGCCATAAGGGTATATCACTTATGACACAGGATGTCACTTAATCTTAGGCATGCAGTTATTCCAGCCCCCACAGTGAAAGGATCCAACTTGACCGATGATTGTAGAAATGGATCATTTTAGATAAATCCCCTCATCCATGTTAATGTATCTTTTTTGTGTTTGGAAGGGTGGGAGAGAAGAGGGGAAGAGGAACAGAATGTTTTTTCTGTTCTACCATCATGGACATCTCTGAACTTTCAGTAAACAGCACGGCTTTCTGAACTGGTTCATAGTTTTCCTGCTTGCTTTCTAATCTGTTTCAGAGATGAGCAGCTGTAAGTTTGATTGTTTCCCAGGGAGCTGCTGTTGTGTACTAGAGAAAAGAGCAGATGTACTTCAGCTCTCAGGTGTGCACTGCTGTGTGTAGTACTTTCTCTTCCTCGTGACTAGCATAAATAATTCTTGAATATTTTAGATAGTGTCTCTCCTGTTCCCTGAAGTCTAAAGTTGTTTGTTCTGTTTTGCTTTTTTGAGATTTGACTAAGATTTCTGCAAAGATATTCTGTAAATTATATAAAGGTCTTCTTCAAAACACCTTACTTGCAAGTGATTTCAGGAGGTAGGCTTCTTTGCTAGGGATGAATATTCTTTGCTAGTTTATGTCTACTATCGCAATGAAGAAAAATACGAAGACATGATTTATCTGTAAAAGACAATCGATGAATTGGATATAAAAGATATTATTGGAACTTCTCCGCTAGGTCCTATGGCCAGCCCAGCCACAAAATGTGTATCTCGACAGGCAATAGGAGAACAAAATCTGTATCTCTTTTGATCAGAGCTTCAGAATTAAAAAACCAAAACAAAACAAAAAAACAACCAACCAAACAAAAAAACCCCAAAACAAAACAAAAAAACAAAACAGCAATAGAATGAAGAATTTGAAATTAAGCTAACGTATATTCCCTGCCCTTCCTTAGTTTTACTGAGTTTTCATTAGATGGATGAATACAGATCAACTTTAGGCTAAAAGCTGAAAGCAAGGTGTTCAAGATTGCTGTAGAGAATTTAATTTTAAGGAAAGAAGAGGAACATGGAAGTTTCTGATATATAGGACAGGAATATATAAGGCATGAAATAGACACTGAAAGGAGTAAAAAAAAGTGATGAGCCAGCGGAGAAGTAAAAGAGTGGTCAGTAAGGATAATCTTACACAGGTCTTAATTTAAGTTTAAGTAATAAAAATATTAACCAGTAGATAATAATTTTATTATCTGAGCTTCTGAAAAGTTGACTTTTGCTATATGTTTATGAATTTCTGTCCTGAGATCCCTTTAGGGATTTTTATTTTTTTTTAATTTTATTTTTTTATAGATGAGAAAATATGTAA
>JANHGN010006047.1:42959-62211 GCA_024605025.1 Megaceryle maxima
CTGCTCTGGCAGGGGGGTTGGACTCGAAGATCTCCAAGGTCCCTTCCAACCCCTGACACCCTGTGATACCCTGTGATCCTTACAGTGTGTTGACTTCCCTGGGATTAGTTACTGCTTGTTATGAGTGACAGTAGTTAATTGCACAAGTGGGATAATATCAGCTAGAACAGTGTGTGATTTTGGTGTGCCTAAATGAGTAGCAAAAATAGCAGCAATAGAGCAATTGGAATGGAACCCAGTAGGGAGAGGAATATTTCTGTTGTTTATAACCTAGTTTATATTCAAGGCCAACACCAGTACCACTGGATGATTTTTATTTTTCTTCTTCTTTGTTTCCCTAGAGGGCGATTTGGTCAAGTGTACAAATGTGAAGAGAAAGCAACAGGTCTCAAGCTAGCAGCCAAAATTATAAAAGCAAAAGGTCCTAAACAGAAGGTTGGTAAAGTACCATATTAGTCTTTTGTTCCCCAATGGATTCCACACTTCTACAGCTGTACAAAAGTCCATGGCCACGTGGCTCACAAACTATCACACTCGTAGGACCTGCTGGATTACCATCAGTTCTAGTTGTATTTTCCTTCTCTTCCAGAACTTCTAGTAACTCATCAAAGTTTTTGGGTTTTCTCTATTTTTTTTTTTTTAACTTTTTCTTTCAAATCTTAATTTTTCCAACTTTCTTTTCCACTCTTTGTGTTTCTTTGGTTTCCCTTTTTTTTTACTTTCTGCTTTTAATTCTATTAGTGTTTTATTTAATGATAAAATATTTGTCAGGCCTATGACATAGCATACTCCCTCCCAAGCATATTGTAGCCTTTGCTGCAATGACTTGATGTCACTGTGAGGGATGCTGATAAAAGGCATGATCTGGGCGCCTGACATCAATGCAAAAACAGATGAGAATAATTAGGCTGGCCTGTTTCTGCAAGCCTCATGGCCACCCAACACTTACTTTCACAGGAAATACATGCATAGCATCCTTCGTGGATACTGGTGTCATTAATGGCATTCAAGAGTGGGATTTGTCTCAGCTAACTGGGGTTGCTAAGAAATAGCTGTGGTTAAGCTGATCACTAAGAATCCCCTTACAGTCAACAGAGAATGATTCAGTCCATCCAAAACTGCATGTCTAAAATAGTTAGCCAGTCTCTCCTCTGATTGCAAAGGGAGGTTTTGAGGACTGTCCTCAACTTCTCTTACATAGCTTGATTTTGTATACCTACAGCTGGTTGAACCAAGTCCTATTCTGCTCCTCTCTTTACATCTGTGTGAGCACACCGATTGTCCATGTGGGCTCTCCCTTTTCCCCCCAAATAGCTTATTACTGAAGCAGTCCTCCCATTGAGCTCTGAGTTCAGGCTAGTAGCTCCTATAGCATTGACAGTAACTACTGTAGGAGCAATCAAAGGAAAAGAGTGGTTACCACAAGTGAAAACATGAAGATAATGTAGATGTCTGTTACATGTAGCTTTCTTAAGAGAAAAGGCTTCCTGAACAGTAGTTATGACTCCTTACAGGATGAAGTAAAGAATGAAATCAACGTCATGAACCAGCTGAATCACGTGAACCTCATCCAGCTATATGATGCCTTTGAGTCAAAAAATGACATTGTACTGGTCATGGAATAGTAAGTGTTCTTTTCTTTCCCTTTCTGTCTTTACCATTTTTTTCTAGAATTGTCCATTTCCTTTGTACTTTCTCCTGAAATTAGAAATAGAACTTTCAGGTGGAAAGAACATACAAAGGATGTTCTCAGGAACAACAAAAAAAGGGAAGAATTTAGAAGTTTTCCCATGCAGATATTTATGGGTTTTTTACAGTGATGTGCAACATTCCTTGTGCCATAAAGCCACTGCTCCCTTTGAAGACAGAGCTCTGTCATACACCTTCTCTTTACTTTCAAATTTTGTTTTGTGTCAGCTAAGAAACAGACCTCTCAGAATATCTCTGGTTCTGTAGGGCAAATGAGAAGACATCTTAAACCAGATTGGAGCCAGCAGTAGGTGTTGTCCCTAGTCCTTGTACTGAGTGCCTGAATGGATAAAGCTGTTTTTTATGCTGGTTTATAAGGCTAATCAGGCACAAAATAGCTTCCTTAAAGTCAAGGTAAGCAGGTGTTGTCTTAAGGAAGCCCAAAAGGGGTGTAACTAAAACATTATTACATAAGTTTGTCTATTCTGGATATTCTTAGTCCTCTGAATTGGGTCTACTGATTACCATATCACAAAAGGCAAATGTCTGTGTAACTATAGATGGGTAAGCTGGAGGCATTCTGAAATGTTGTTGTTGTGAGAAGTTGTTGACTTTAGATAGTTTCAAATTGAAATTTTTGATCATATATCCCTTTTAAACTCTGAGGGAGGAAACAGCGGATTTAAGTGGAGATTCTTCAGCATGATGTCTTGGTTTTCCGTGTGACTTCATTAATTTCACTAATAAAAAATGGTGCCTGAAGACAGTATAATGTTCATATGTCAAGACTTTTTCACTTATGAATGGATGGGAGCTGGACTCTCAGACCCTGAAGAAGTTCAGACCAGTATGCATCAGAACTCAGTCCTCGGAAAGTTCAGATCAGAGTGCAAGCTCATACCGTAGACCCACCGTACTGAATTTGACTGTGAATGATTAGAATAGTCAGTAGCATAAATTTTTTTTATTACTGTAACTGCATGGGATTGGGTTTGCTCTGCATCACCACTTAATAAAGCCTTTCTCTCACCAGTGTGGAAGGAGGAGAGTTATTTGACCGAATTATTGATGAAAACTACAATTTGACAGAGATGGATACTATCTTGTTCATGAAAAACATCTGCGAGGGAATTCAGTACATGCACCAAATGTACATTCTTCATTTGGATCTCAAGGTAGAGAAATAAGATGCACGTTTTGTACAATGACAGTTGTGGAAATTCTTATTCTTAATGGTAGGCCATTACAGCTTAGCAGATTCCCATGGTAGAAACAATGAAGGGCCTTATTCTGCTTTCCTTAACCCACTGTATATTTACTTTAACCACACTGAGATCAGTTAAATTACTGCAGGAGTAAGTAAATAAATGAAAATTGTGGTTGTATATTGTCTAGCCTTATAGCGCTTGAATTTTCCACTGACTGATTTTACAGAAAGCCAGCAGCCAACCAAAAATATCTTGCTATTTTCAGTTCTGATATTTGGATCGCAGGTTATTGTGCAGATAGTATTTAATTCAACTGCAAAAGATCTCTGCTTTTACACATCAGCCATGGGGTAGCAGTTGTCCCCATTTTTTACCATGCAGAATCCAAGGCATGTGGGAATGAAGCTAAACACAAGGGTCATTCAGGATCAGTGGAAACCCTGCACATCTTTCTGAGGACTATGCTACACTGTTGTGGTCCTGAAAAAGCATCAGTAGATAGCCAGCTTAGGGGAAAGTACATTAACATGTACGTGCTAAAATGAAAGAAATAAAAATAAGTTAGTGGCTGATGTAACAATTAAGAGCATGTCTGTGTTGGGTTAAACAATAGCTGCTAGCGCAGCTGGAAACTCAGAGAAGGGTGGCAGATTCTCTGCCATGTACTCGCTTAGTTATCTGAACTATTCAATCAATTAGACCCTCACTTATTTTTAAAACCAAATTCACTGATTGCACATTCTTACTCTGGTTGGCTGCTAATGGTTAACTGCCACCCCTCAGAAAACTTTTGCTGTAAAGGTATTTTTCGTTAGACTGTACGTTTGAGCTGGCTCTTTCTCCCTTAACCCAGGTTTTTCATCAAATAGTAGACTTGTTTCTTACCTCTGTATAATGCAGGAGTAAACCAGGATGTCTTTAGTTTTATGACTGGCTATAAAGCTTCCTCACAATCCCTGAGCTTTGCAACAAAGTAAAAAGAAACAGAAAGTGCTTAACATGGTTTTCTCTTTGGTGAGACTTTTATTACAACTGCTGGTTTTGGCTTGTAACAACTGAGTTAATGTAGTACTATCTTTAATGTTATTAGCATATATATTATTGCAGTGGTTAAGCAAAGGAACAGATGCTTGTTGTGACCTGTTCTAGTTGCTCATCAATCACCAAGCTCACTTTTCTTTTTCCTTATAAACATCTAGTTACCTAGAAACCTGTCAAGTAGAAGTTTGCATAGTTCTTTGGGATGCATAAATTATGTTCTTGGGGATGGCACACTTTAAATATAAGGTTAAACTGCTGACAAAAGGATACATATACAGTCCAAGAAATTCTTCCCAGAGACTTCTTTTTATGTGCTTGCCAGCTATGGCTTCTCCCTTCTGTTTTTTTGTTTGTTGTCAGTAACAAACAAGCTAGCAGAGGAAAGCTTGAAAGTGAAACAGAATCATCCTGTCCATAATCATCCAGGACCTCAGAAACTATGGACATATGGTGTTTAAAAGTTCTATATGTAAAATGAGTTTTAGTAATGGTGATAAAGGTTAACTAATGTTTTAAGTGTTGAGGGCTGTTTTGTTTCAAAGAGGACTCGATGAGCAACAAGATAGAATAGCTATAAAATGGCTGGCAGAGAACAGGAGACTGTGTTTTAGGTATTTACTTTTCAAAGACAGTTGGCCAAATTCTGTTCTCAGTCCCTTCTGTATGAATTTGGAGTAATTCTAGCATTCCCGCCAGGGAAGCGAAGAACAGCATTTGGCCCTATTAAACCCAGAGGAATTTAACCTGTGAATCCTACCTTTTTCTGAAATATCTGAGAAAAACATAAAGTTGATGTGACTAGCTTAATATATCAGTGTTCTGTCAGACAGTTACTGCCAGAACATTCAGGAACTCAGAAACTTAAAGCTGTAAGATAAACTTTAAAGCCAAACAAATTTGTGTGGTTTGGGTTTTTGTTGTGGTTTTTTGACTGGTCTTGGGATTTTGTTTGTTTGTTTGTTTTTTGGTTTCTTGTTTTGTGTTTTGTTTTGTTTTTATTGCTGTTGTTGGGTTGGGTTGTTGTTTTTTTTTTTTTTTAAATAATCAAAGTCAGCTTATTAAGGTCTGCAAAGCCACAGTGCCAATATCGTGAAACCCCTCTTTGGAAGTCTGCATTCTCTGTCCCTCACTCCTAATGAGTTCTTTATCTCAGCTGCTGCCTTATGTCAAAATGAAAAGCCAAGGAGAAGAAAAAGCCATTGCAAGGCACAGAACATACTACCCCAGCTGTCCTGTCATAGCAGGGGTGGGGTACCCACACTGAGAAATCTGAACAAGGAGGAAAGCAAAAGGTGCTTATGAGATGTTTGCTGTGGTATTAGTGTTTTTCTCCCTACAGTTTGCTAAAAGCCCAGTTTTTCATATTTGTTTCTCATTAAAGTGTTTTTTGTTTTCTTTTGGCAGCCTGAGAATATCCTCTGTGTGAACCGAGCAGCAAATCAAATAAAAATTATTGATTTTGGACTGGCAAGAAGGTATGTGCA
Source organism: Megaceryle maxima (assembly GCA_024605025.1). Taxonomy (NCBI): domain Eukaryota; kingdom Metazoa; phylum Chordata; class Aves; order Coraciiformes; family Cerylidae; genus Megaceryle; species Megaceryle maxima. The sequence continues at coordinate 48,382 of JANHGN010006047.1, forward strand.
TGTGTTCTTGCTAAACGTAAATGAATTAGGAAACAATGAAGAAAAGTACTACATCTCTGCAATGCCGTATTTGATACATAATGGTCTCCTACTGTTCTTGGAACAATTCTAACATGTCTCTTTTAACCAGGGATATCTTGTAATAAGGAATATTTGAAACTGCATTAAAAAAAAAAAAAAAAGATTTGTTCCGAGGCCTTTTTTCAGGTAGCAGCAGGTTGAAAGAGGGTTGATTCTGACTAAGCATGACAAAACCATTGGTACATCTTGTCTGGTCCCTTGTCTCCAATGTTATGAGTTTCTTCCAAAGAGAGTGTAAGAGACCATCAGGGACTGCTATACTATATCCCATGCTATACCACTTTCTAGTTTAATTAGGTGCCATAACCTCAGTGAAGGATTTACTGGTTTAAAAATTTCATGCTTATGATATGGAGAAGTCCCAAAAGGATAACAGCTAGTCTGAGGAGTCTGAATATTTTCCTTTGTTAAAGCAGTTGAGTTTTGCCCTAAATTATGACATAAAGCTTGCAGACATTTTTCATTCTGTTTATCTTTACTTTGTACCTCTGTTTGTCCTTGTATTTCTACTGATTTTCCTGTATGCTTCTGAAATCCTTCAAAGTGCTAGACAACTTATGATGCAACTGTAATTAGAGCTGTAATTGATGGCCTCTGTTAATGCTTCTATTTCTTAGATATAAACCCAGGGAAAAACTTCGAGTTAACTTTGGGACTCCAGAATTTCTTGCTCCTGAAGTTGTGAATTATGAGTGTGTCTCCTTTCCTACAGACATGTGGAGTGTAGGAGTCATCGCTTATATGCTGTAAGTAGGATTCTGTATCTGCTTTGTAACCTGTTTCTAGGTTGAATGGTGTCAATTGTCCACATTTTTTGTTATTCTGGAAGCCCGACAAAATCTGTACCCGAAATAGAAAGTGTAAGCTTCTTTCCAAATTCTGTATTCAGTCATCTCTCCTCTTTTCCAATCACCATGAACATTTCATCTTTGTTTCATTGCACATGTCTTATGACTGTTTGAGCATCACACTTCCAGAATAATGTAGACCGCTTGGTAAGTTCCCAGTAGGTACGCGCAAGAGTGGACAGATGTCTAGAAAATAAGACCTACAATGAAAGACAGTAATGCTTGGATTTGTTAGGGGAGAAAGGTGATTAGAGGTGTAAACAGAAGAGAAAATGAGAACAGTCTGGAGACTTTCTCAGACAAGATGTTGCAAGATTAGACAGGAGTGACAGAACAATCATGGGTGGCACAAATTTAAGGCCATGTAGAGGAAGGGGAAAAGACATGAGGATTGAACGTATTTCTTTTTACTTTAGCCTCAGTGGATTGTCTCCTTTTTTGGGTGATGATGACAATGAGACTCTCAACAATATCCTGTCCTGTAGCTGGGATTTTGAAGATGCGGAATTTAGAGGTATTTCTGATCAGGCCAAAGATTTCATCTCAAAGCTTCTCATCAAGGAAAAATGGTACATAATCCGTGTATCTTCGAAATGTGTGTTCCATGCCATCATGTCAGTTGTGTCACTAGTGCTGCTCCATTGCAGAGCTATTATGACTTATCTAAGTTTACATCCACATAGAATAAAGACATGTCATTGATGTTGTTCTTTGTGTCCATAAAATGCTCTGAAGTTACCTGAATGCATTTTTGCTGTGAAGCAAAATATAGTTACGTCATGGTTTAACTGCCATCTTGTGTAGTGTCCTGAAATGACAGCATTGCATGATGGCAGAACACATGACCTGTAGGAGGTAATTGTCAAAATGTAAGATTCTAGGAAAAACACTTAATAGCATTCTGATTTTCCTTTAGCTGGAGAATAAGTGCAACTGCTGCCTTAAAACACCCATGGTTGTCAGACCACAAGCTCCACTGCAGACTCCAGGTCCCTAAATTTAAATATCCATGTGTGTTGTAGATCTGCTTTTGCCTTCTTGTGTGGCCGCATCTCTATTTGCTTTGACAGTTTTCTTAACTGTTTTTGCATCTTTCTAGCCGCTGCATTTCTTGACACTGTAAGCTACGTGTGTCCCCTTGCTTATTTTCACTTTTTACAATTTGCATGCCCGTACTGGCTCATCAGTTCTTGCATGTCTGGGAAGAAATACAAGGTCATGCAATTGCTGTGTGTTGTTGAGCAGATACTTTCTTAGCAAAATGAGATTATTTACAAAAATAGCACTGAATTACCGTATAAAAAGAGATTTCCGTTTGGGGATGAATCTGCTTCCTGCTTTGAAAATCCTTTCAGACTCTCCTGAAGTCCCCAAAGTCCCCATGAGCACTGTTAGACTTCATCCTGCCACCCTTTAGTTGGGCTCCAGTGGAGCTCCGATTCCTGCAGCCTGGGGAACAGGCTGTCTTTTCCAAACGCTGCAAGAACACAGGCTGCCTACCTGCTGTGCTGCTTCCTATCACCAGTTTTCTTCTGGGGAAACCCTACCCTCATGTTGTCTTTGTAGCTCCTCCCTCAGTATCTTTTGTTCATACTTCTTGTGCTTTGTGAATTACTGTCACTAAACATGCGGATGTGCCATTACCTTAACTAGAGGTAAGATGTATTTGATCTTCAGTTAACATTCCAGTAATGGCATCTTGTTTTGTTTTGTTGGTTTGTGGCCTGGTTTTTGTTGTGTCATACTTTGTTTTGTTTGGGGTTTTTTGTTTGTTTGGGGTTTTTTGTTTGTTTGGGGTTTTTTGTTTGTTTGGGGTTTTTTGTTTGTTTGGGGTTTTTGTTTTGCTTTTGGGGTTTTTGTTTTGCTTTTGGGGTTTTTGTTTTGCTTTTGGGGTTTTTGTTTTGCTTTTGGGGTTTTTGTTTGTTTGGGGTTTTTTTGTACGTTTGTTTGGGGTTTTTTTGTACGTTTGTTTGTTTTTTCTTTTCCCGTAGAAGAAGGCTAAAGGTGACTGTGTGTCCCAAGCACCCATGGCTCAATAACATCTCTGAAAGAGCTGCCAAATGGAAGGTTTGTTTCAAGTCCCAAGTGTTTTTTCAGGCGTAAATACCATAGCCCTTGCAGAAGGGATCAGTGGGCAGCTGGAAACCTTGCATAGTCCTTAGTGCATGGTCCAAACTGTATTCACAGCCACCATCCCTGCTGTTGTCTGGAAAGCATTAAAAATGTAAACTGGCCCTATCGCTTGTACCAAGTCACAGCAGTGTGCAAAAAAAAAAAAAAATCATATATGTGAACCCGTAAGTGCTGCAATCCCTGGCCATTTTAGAGGCAATGGCTATGCTCCCACTGCCTCTCATAGGGCAGGGTTTCACCCAATAATTTTTTAGTGTTGAAAGCTTTCAGGTTTTCATGCTGTGGTTAGGAGTACAATTTAAAAAGGGTAGAAATAAGAAAAGTAATTACTTTTTAGCAGAAGCATGGACCAGCCCCTCAGGGCAGCTCTACTAACTACAGAGAAAGGAAAACAAGGTATCTGCAAAAAGAAGCTGCTTCACACTTCTGGGCACCCAGTGTGTGTGGGACATTTCTCTGCCCTTTGAGCCTGTAGCAACTCAAGCAGTTTTGACAGAGCATCTCTCTCTTGCTTTTTTTTCTTTTCTTTTTTTTTTTTTTTTTTTTTTTCCTGTCTCTTTGTCTTTGCCCTTTCATTATCAAACACTTCATTAGTGGTTCTCAGGCTGGCTTGGTTGCCTCCTCAGGGGATGAGGGAGACTCAAGTCTGCTCTCATGTTCTGTCTCTGGACTTTGACCAAAGCATACTCACTCAGCCACTTTGAAATCAGGCTACCTCAAGCAGTACAGTATCTCCAAAAACCAGTACATCAGTTTTCACAGACACTTTTAACAACTACCGCAGAAGTTGGTGCCTCTGTTGATGGACTGTAGGAACCACTCAAAGTTTCTGGGGGCATCTTTGGGTAAAACTCAGTGGAGGGTCAAGATGTGAATGAGTCTGAGAACACACATACTGTAAAACCACTTCCTTTTAGTCTTGCATCATGAGTAACAACCAGGATGCCAAAATAAAAGTGGTCTACTTTTCACCACAAGCAAGTTTTTAATGTTGCCATCATCCTTCATGTGCTTGGTAGGGCAAATGATGTCCTGGGTTTTGTTTGCAACAGGTTTTGTCCAGAAACACATAAAATAGAGAGCATTGTGAGAGGTTGAAATTTTTGTTCTGTTTTGACTAAGTAAGATCAGAAAGGATTTTATACAGTGTAGTGTAGTAAGACAGAAGTTAATGATCTTAAAACAAGCTATCTCACAGACTTGATTCTGCCTTTCTGTGGTACACTGGAGGTCAGAGAGGGCTAAGGTACCATTATTATGTCCTCTGACTTGCTTTCTGAAGCCACATAACTGCCTGATGCGGTAATGCGTGAGCATTAACTTCTGTAGTGGGAGTCAGGTGCAAATGAGCACCTCTCTGCGATCCTCTGTGTTCATCCTCACTTCGCTGGTGCTAGGACAGATTGCATGAGGTTTCGGTCCACTCATCTGTGTGCTTCTATGTAGTGTTACAAACAGGTTTTCCCAGACTGTGTTTTTATCTGTATTTCCCACTTCAAGCCACAGCAACCAAATAGTGAAAAATTCTCCCTCTCTGATGCAGAAAGCACTGTATTAGACCATTTTCTATGACAACCAAAATCAACTTTGAGATAAATTGACTGTCGAACAGCAGTCAAAATTATTTTAAAATAAAACTTTTATAGATTTGTAACATAGTAACCCACCCATGATCTAACCTGCAGGAAAACCAGGTTTTGGCTGTTGCCATGTTATTTCCTCTATGTGTGATTTTCCTTTTGGAGTTTATTTAAGTTTACTTAATGAGTGGAACTAAAGTCACAGCAGTGCTTTCTTTTTAAAGAATCCCTTTAGCTATTTTTATCAGACAAGTAGTATGGTTACCACATTTAACCCAAAATAATACACTCAAGCGCTAGTTGATTTAGACCTGGCATTTTAAATGCTTGCAGTGGTAACACAAATAAATGTGGAGGTTTGCAGCATGCCTTTTCATGCTGTGACCTGGGTGACAAGAGAGGCAAAAAAGCAGAGTACCTGCATTTCAGGAGAAACCTCCAGGACTATTTCTCCACTTAACAAAGAGGCCTTGTCTATTTAATATTGTATAAAACATGTCACAAAGAGGTGGCTGCAAGAATCCTTTGTAATCAAGAAGCTTCAGCACTGCTTTATTTTCCTTATGCACAAAGAAACCACCATGTGGTTGTCCTAGAACACTTAAGCAAATAAAGAAGTATACTGCTGAATTAACCGGATTCTTGTTTTGTTTACTTTGCAGAAAAGCTGCTGTGTGGTTACTGCTGCTAAGAGATTTGAAAATATCAGCAGTCTTGGCGCTTTACCCTCCTGCTGTGACCGAGACTTCTACTAAATGGACCAACAGCACTTTAGCCTACAGGACAAGTCCCAGCAATGCTGAGCTGCTGCTTCTCTATTCAGCTGTTGAAAGAGGGAAAGTGTTTCTCTAGGTTGAGGCAGGTGTTTCTTCTGAAACATCATGTTCTCAGTGTCTTGGATTTGTAACAAACTTTTCTCTATCTTGTCTTATATTCTCATTAATTTACTAAAGGCTCCTTAGGTTTCAAACTATCAGGTTAAATTCTCCTCTCAGCCCAGAAGGTGGTCTGTCACTGTGTAATGTCTGTAGCCAAGGTTGATTTGACACTGGAGTCAAATACTGTAAAAAATAAATTTTAAAAAATTAAAAATGCAGCAAATTTTAAGCTGCTTTATGTAGAAGATTTGAAGTTTGTTTTTCCTGTCACACTAAAATGAGCTAGGGATTAGCTCAACCAAAGTTAAAGCCATGTTAATGTAAATCCAGTGGAAGTGAGAAATGAGGCTTTCCTTGCACAAAGGTGAATTTGCTGCAAATGTGATATACATTTTAGGATTTCTTAGCCTGATGAATTACTGTTCAATTTAAATGCACTTGGATTAATTAAACAAGGAAGAGAACAAGGCACTATTCACTTGTACTCATGCAGACTCTGTTCTCCAATAGGCAAGTATAATTCAGAGTTATTTTAATAGAGGGTGATTTTTATACAAGCTAATAGTACTGATCATGACCACTGGCAAATGGAGAGTCAGTCCTCTGCTGCTTATAATCTCTGGGTTACAGGCTCAAGTGAAAATCCTCTGTTTTTCTCAAGTTTTCTTACCTTACTCCCAAGTCTTTCCAATTCTTAACTAGATAAAAAGCTGGGAGTGAGAACAGCTGAATTCTTTACCTGAGATTGCTTAAGTATGGCTCATCATTAAGTGAGGCCAAGTCTTAATTGCCTAGGCTGTGAGGCTAAAATAGTGAGACTTGCTCCCTGCTGTATATGGCTTTCTGACTGCTTGGTTTCAGAACTACGTAAACGCAAAGTATGGTGAGTGTTTTATTCAATTATGCTGATATATTGTGCCTTTATATTTTCTTTGATTAATCCAGTTCTGATCAAACTACATATTAATGTAGCTATCTCTATATATTTATCTATGTATTTCATATGTATTCGTATTTAAATTACATCTTTTTCTAAAGGGGATCAATGCAAAGACAAAATAGTATAATTCATCACGACCCAATGAACTGTTTTTCAGACCTTTGTCCTTTCTGGATAGTGTTCATACTGAACTAAAAGGGTCCCATTAATGGGATATCATGGCCACGACATTCTCTACAGCCAGACTGATCCAACATTTTAAAGCCATTGTAGTAGATCTCTTAAGATTGCTCCTGTAAAAGAACAGGGCTTCTTACAGCCGTGAAATCTAAGAAATGCTGATGTGTTGAACTAGTTGTTGCAAAATACACTACTACAATCACACAGTGACTCACCATATAACTATGATACCATGTAGAGTCCTGCCACCTTCAAATCCTTATCTGTAGTCTTAACTAAAGTAAACTTTGACTAGCAGAAACTGAAGCTTCTTTGGGAAAAAATAAGCAGTATCAAAGCAAGAAAAATGAGCATATGACTTTTAGACAAACTGAGCTGCTTAGTTTTAGTCATCAATTATATTTGCCTCTGCAAAATAAATAGAAAAGCTACCTTTCTGTTAAGGCTGGAGTTTCCACTTTTGTTTTGATTGCCTTCAAGATATTGTAGCTCTTTGTACAGTGAATAACTCAATGATTAGACTAAAATGCAGCAGACTGCTTTGGAATAAGAAGATCTCATTATGCACTTTAGTGCCAGTATTGTAAGGTTAGGGTTTGGGTTTTGTTTTTCCTGTGGTAGATTTTACATGGGTATGAATAAATTGCATGTCATTTTGAATCTTAGTAACTATACTAAAATAACAGTGTGACTACAGTCCTATCTGCTTTGTTGCTCAGTTGAATTAAGAGGATTTATTATTTGTGGATATATACATCTGAGTAGTAATTAAGAGCTTAGTGCCATAAAGATCAACCCTGTGTTAGAGTGTGTTGTGCTGAGTCAGCCACAAATTCTCCAGGAGCCGTAGGAGAATGCGGCCTCTGTTAGGCATATCCACAGGCTTCACCTTTACAGCAGGTCAGAAGTGTGTCTATTGCTCTGTCAGAAATATACACATGTGAATTTCTAGGGAGGGTGGAAGAGCTTGACATATTTCACATGCTTTGGAAAGCTGGGCCCTTTCAAAAGACATGAGTTGAGGAGGGTGCATCTCACGAGCCCCTTGCTTGTGCAGCTGGGCAGTGTGCCAATATGCTCAAGGGATTTAACCTTCCTTCTTACCAACATGGATAATGGTGGTCATGCTTTGAGTCTTATCTGTAAACTGCTTCACTGCTTCATCCTTGGAACAGCTGCTGTAGTTAGGGCAGGATGAGGTGGTGGTGGGGACAGTTGGAGGAGGCTGGAACTGAGCAAGTGTCTGCAGTGACTGAAGTCATTTAGTCATTTAGTGCCCAGGGTTAAGCTCAAGTGTGGGCCTATGGGTGTGTTTAGTGGAGGAGGAAAAATCCCAAACATACTTCTTGTTATGGCCTGAGTCAAAAGGGAAGCCAAGATGACTATTGTTATCAAGAGTAAAATAATTGTGGTGTAATTATCACTTGTATAGCAATGTGCCTGAGGAAAATGTCTTGAGATATTTGTTTCTATCTTTTCTGGCTGTTGTAATTTTAGTTAAATACTGACACAGCCTCTTCTTAGTGGCTTTCTAATTCTGTCTTATTGCACCTGGAGCAGCACGCTGTTTTGTGCGTGTGAATGTGCGTGTAAGTTTGGTTTGGGTTCTGTTTTCCTTAAATACCTTCTATAATGACTAGTAGTTAGAGACCTGCTGTATTAAATTATTGTTTTGACGCATCATTATTTTCCACTGGGCAATAAGTTGACTGGGTTCTAATAAGTCAACTACATCTATGTGAGTTTATTATCATTTTTGTTGCATATTGATTTAAGCGATTGCATTTGGAAACACTAGCGGCTTTCCATCTCTTTTTGTGTGTTGAACATCCTGGAGGCTTATCAAAAAGGTAAAAAACTTTGCTGCAGAAAGATGTCTATGCTGTCATATCTGTGTTTGCGAGCACCTGCAGCTGGTCGCTCCCCTGAGTACCCTCACAGCAGAAGCAATTGTCAACCTGTGATAGCAATCCACTCTGGAGATTAAAACAGAAGCTATTTCTTAATTTCTTATTCATATTCCTTCTAATGTCAGAAGCTGAATACAGTCAAAGCTATATTCTGCTATAACTCGATTCCAACCAGAAATAACAGTGCAGTTCCACAGAATTAATTAAGGGAAGTGCTTAGTCCACCTTTTGTAATGTGAGTAGAACAAAAGCCCAGTTTAACACGCGTACCCTGTCCAAAAAAAAAAAAAAAAATCTACTTCGCACCAGTCCTGACCAGTAAAAATAAAAAACCATTAATTTTTTAACAGTTAATGAATCACAATCAAGGTAGAGTTTTTATGCAGTGGTGAAATTTCTGTAGTAAGAGTCGAAGTATTTTAGGACATTCAGTTTAATGCTGACATTACAAATCACCAATGGTCTCTCTCAGTAAAAAGAGGCCTTTTCAGGTCTCTTTCTGCCCACCAGCAGAAGCTATGACAAAAGCAGCTGTTTGTCAGCTCCTCTCTGCTGGTGGGGACCTGGAAGCATCCCATACCTTTCCCTTCCCCCATCAATGCTCAGGACAAGTCTTAGCCTGTGGACTCTTCACATATGATAGCAATGGAAGCTTTGCTTAGCGTCGAACTCACAGCAGTGATGAATGCGTGAGCACTGCTCCTCCAAACTCCTTCTAGGAGGATGCCGCATCTTCACACAGTACTTTTATCATCACCAATAGATACTTGTCCTTGTGTCTTGTGTGAATAGAACTAAACACTGCATGAATCCATTTAGGGACGTAGACTCACCTTCCGTGAAGGCTTGGTAGCTGAGCAACTACTTACCTGTTTCAAATCTTAGATGAAGTCTGGTAGAGATAACACTTTGTAAATACGTTGTTTAACTATGTCTGTAGAGTTAGTGATCACAGTTTGGTGCGGCAGGACTAATGGTTGTATACCCCACAGTGACTTCTCTTAACTATAGATAACAGGCCTGTGAGAACTAAATGATGAAGCAGGTGGATTTTCATGTACCGTATCACTTTGGCTTGTGTATCTGGTTTTGTAGATATCTCTGGTATGTGTTCTTTTGTGAAAAACATGAAGCAACCTTGTAAAAAGATGACTGAGGAATAAATGCTGGTTTTGTTTACTCCAGGGTTTTTGTTTGCTGTATTTAATGTGCCTGTCATTATACTAGTAAGTAATAGAGAGAAACATGGCCTTTTCCCAACTGCTGTCTGCAGATACACGAGGGTAAAAGGAATTTCCATTGAAACGAATATAGCTCAGATGAAGGCTTGCTCAGGCTTCCAGCTTGTACTCACCCTTCCTGAGAAAGCCTCATCTCCCTCTGCAGGTAACTAGGACTCAAGGTGCTTTCAGCTGCAATCTTGCTGCAAGTCCTCAGACCAGGTGACTGGGGAGGAAAGAAGAGATTACTGAAATTTCTGGCACTCAGTCACTCAAGGGACCTGGTTTCACGCTTTTGTCCTTAAACTGTCACACTTGGACTGTTGGCTTGTTATTCAGTATTGCTGCTTGGGGAATGCACTTTAAAGTTACCCCATCTAAGAATTCACTGACTAATAAAACAGCCTGAAATCAGAAGGAATGTTTCCTTCAGTGTTAAATCAGCCTTCAGCTGGGCTGGCTAGTGAAAAAAAATGAAGCAAAAATTGAGGAAAAAAAAATTTACAGGGTGAGAAGGCAGGAAGCAACCTGTGACTGGCACTGGCAACTAGCACTTTTTCTGGGTGGTTTACGCACAGCTCTGGTTGCAGCACTTGAGACACACTCATGATGCTTGAGGAGGAACTTTGCTTTCTTACACTGGAGGGCTCCCATTTAACGTCACTCTGCATTTGATGAGCCTGAGCTTTGCAGTTTAAGGTTTAAGCATACGAGACACCCTCCTGATTAAGCTGTGTAAGACAGTCCTATGACCATCAATCATTTCAACAGTGCCATGTCAGCCCAGACAAAGCCTCTTTCTCCACATCCTTCCTGTGCACACAGGTGAGAGATTTCCCATCCAGATAAGTGGGCTGTGTAGCCTTCACACAGAAGCTTTTTTTCTCCTTACTGCTGAAAAATGTCTTCTTGTGGCTCCTTGATGTGATAAGTGCCGGTAAGAACATCGCAGAGCTGAAGACACATCTTGAGTCTTTGCTTGGGCTCCAGCCTGTGTCTGCAGGGGCAGAGTATCCACATGACTTCAGCAGGTGTCAAAAAACTTTCTGGGATGAAACCTCAGAGCAGTTTCCTGTGCTTGACCAGCCTTGCACATTTGCTCTTTATTTGCCTTTCTCAAAGCCAGTCGCTGTGCTCCCTGGGGCAGGAGTTTTTGTCCTAAAAATATAAGCATCTGTGCTTTATAGCTGATGAGGAAGACTCTGCCATAGTACCTCGGTCCTCTCAACAGCCCCTGCTAAATGTGCACCACGGGCGAAAGTAAAATAAAATAAATGGGGATAGAATAACTTGACTCCCTGTATGTGTCTGTAAAGCAGCTCCACGCTTTCAAAATGTGTTCACTAAGTTCGTATCGTTAAAAATACTTTGACTACAGGAAAAAAAAAAGAGGGACATACATAATTCTTCAATTATTAAAGGTCAACCTTTTTTCTCCCCCAATTATTTCAAACACCTGCTCATAGTAAATTTCCTTTGCAATTTTTTAATGCTACTTTAATATTACCCAGAACTTGGACACATGCACTAAGCTTCTTAATTATTTTCAAATTAATTTTAATTTTCTGAATATTTTCAGTGCTGCCCCTTTGTTCAATAAAACCGAATTTTAATTTAATTTTTTTTTTTTTTTTCATAAAGGCCTCCTAAAGTTTTCAGAGACTGCTTTTATGGGCCGTTTTAATGAAAGCTTTTGGAAAGTGACTGGGGATATCCAAATTCCTCTCTTGAAGCCTCCTCATCCAAAAATGGCAGAGAGGGGAATCATCAGGAGTGACTCAGACCTCTTGCATAGAGCAGGTGTCCTCCGGGAGCTGAGCCATCTCGGGCTGAGAGTGCAGGCTGTCGATGCCCGTAGGGGCGAGGGGCCGGACCCCTCTCGGCTCTGGCTGACTGCAGCGAGAAGAGAGGGTGCCCGACCAGGGCAGGTCCAAGCTCTCACAGCCCCAGGCTCTGCCATTGTGGTGCCTGCTGTAAAGCCTGCAGAAAGGCAGGAGCACCTTTGCCCTCTTTGGACCAAGTCCTGGCTCAGTAAAAGCCTCGCCAGGGTGCAGTGCGGGGGTGTGTGTGTCTGCCCCCAACGCCCGTAGCGGGGCTACTGCAGAGGAAGGCAGCGCCGGAGGTTCTGCTGCACGAGCCACGGCTTTCAGGCCCCTCTGGGTGCAGCGGCGGTAGGACCGCCGCCCCGCGCCCCTCCCGTGCTGAGCTGAGCCGGAACTTGCTGCAAGGGGCCGGTGTGGCCACGAGAGGTCAGCATCGTTGTTTCTTACGTAAAATGACCACTTCCAGCTCTTTGTTGAGAGGCTGCTTTGTAAAGTTCTCTCCAGAACTGCCGAAGCTAGATGGGATCGCTAGTGCTGTGGCACTTGCAAACGCCAGCCCGTGCGGGTGCAGACAGGTGACCTTTAAAATATCTGACTGATAAAACATTATTTGTTTTCAGGCACAAACAGCGCTAAATACAGCCTTTAACCTCTCCCCATCCCAAGCCTGTTCTTAGCACACCAGGTAGAAGGACCTGAAGAAGTGCTTGAGGTATGATATTAGAAAAGGATCAGGGAGTTTGTGCAGTGTGAGATGGGATAAGGCAAATGTGGGGAAATGAATGGTGGAGCTGGGGCAATACTGCCATTTTACACCATTCTCCCTTTAGCAATAGCACTACTTTAGGTCCTCTGCAGAATATGAACAGAAAAGATGTGATTTATTATTTGCATGGAAATCAGCTGACAGGAGTGGAAAAGCATGAAGAAACTTGCAAACTCCTGTTATAAATAGAAATATCCACGCCATATGGTTTGTGTGTAGACTCTTGCTTTGTATTTACCACACTGAACAACTCCCTACTAGCCAATGCCTCCCCACCAAAGTACTACTAGATGACTGCCCAAGCACTCTCTCTAACAAATTCATCTCAACATACTCAACACAAGAACAGCCTCAACATAAAGGCGGCATTGTCAATTTTGAGCATCAAAGCATCATGCCTTCCAAAATCCCGAGTGGCTTAAAGATCCTGAGACTTCTTAAAACCCAACAAATGTCAATTTCCTTTTATTTTCCTTTGGGTTTTGGAGCCTTTTGGGGAGAATTTGCTTCCTCTTTGTTGCAAAAGCAAAGGTTTACGTTTTGCTTTGAATGAATCCAAAGGGCCTTTATGAAGTCCCTTGATTCCAGCTTCTGAGTCTTTACGGGAAACACCAAAAGTCATTAAGATGTGCAATTAAATCACAACCATGGCTAACACAGCAAATATAAATGCAAGCGCTGCCCTAGAGAACAAAGACCCATTCATTCTGCTTAAACTGGTCTTGAAACCTGATTGCTGCTGCTTTTATTATTTTTTTTTTCTTTCCCCCCATCCTTATTTCTTCAGAAGGAGGGGTAATTTTCTTGGCTTATGCTACATCCTGGATAGTCAGAAAAGCCCATGCTCAGCTGCCTGAGTCCGCTTTGCCTCCTGTCTGCCAACTCTCTAGAAAAACTGAGGTTACAGGCAAACATCACCAATGAGTGAGAACAAATAAAGAGCCTTGATAACTGAGCTAAAGTGGGCCATTATGAAACTACAAATGAGAGAGGTAGAAAAATAGGGGCTGGAAACATCAAAATGCAGCTGAGGTTACATTCCTCATTGGAAGTAATGTGAAGGAAGATCAGCCAGTGGCAAGAGCTCTCTCTCTGTACATTGAGAAGGATTTGTCAGCAAAGGATATTAATGATCTGAGAGTGAATTGTAAGTCCACAAGGGAAATCTGAACTGAAAATTGAAAAGACAGAAAAATAGGCAGCGGGATTTTATTGGGTTAAAGTGTCAACATCTAGAGATGCATAGGGCACCAGAGCTTAGACTAGGAGGAACGAAAACCCCCACCCTCTCAACAAAGAAACTAAAGAAAACAGCAAAACACCAGGGTCTCCCTTTAACCCAAAGTTAAGGCTCTTGTCACCCTAACATTATTCTGTTGGTAATATTTGTGTCTTGGCAAAAATTTTGAAAAGTGGTAGTCAACAGAAGGGGGCAGATTGGTTTTGACAACCTTCTTTTTGTCCATTCCCC
>JANHGN010006050.1:0-48994 GCA_024605025.1 Megaceryle maxima
AGTCAGTGTTTTATGCCCCCCCCCCCCCCCCCCCCCCCCGGCTTGTCTAGCTCAGTTAAATGTGAAATTATTACAGACACTAGCTTTCTTATGCATGTACTAGTTCCTATGAAACAATTGTGGCCTCTACATGCTGCTGTAAGAGAAAAAGGAAATAACGTGAAGGCTTCAATAATACCTGTTAATTGAAGACACTTCCATAACCTGTGATGGAGTTAAATGCTATGGAGGGGCATCAGATCAGTCCACCGTGTTGCAATGAGTTTCCACACTTTGATATGCCAATCAGTGCATGCTTCTTCATCCTGGCTTATATTTTACCTCATACTTTAAATAGCTCATGATATCTCTGGACAAAAATGTACTCGGGGTGGATAAAGGGTTTTACGGGTAGTTAAAAATCTGTAAGACTGTGGGTGAGACAATGGCTTCAAGCTGAGACAAGGTAGGTTTAGACTAGACACAAGGAAATAATTCTTCACAGGAAGAGCGGTGAGATATTGGAACAGGGAGGTGGTTGAGTTGCCGTCCCTGGATGCGTTTAAGCATCGCTTAGATTGTAGTGTTGTGGGATATGGTCTAGGGGAGAACTTGTAGAGTGGGGTTAATGGCCGGACACGATGATCCTATGGGCCTTTTCCAACCTAGATGATTCTGTGATTCTGTATTTTTTCACTGGTTATGCCAGGATTTTGTAGAAGTTCATGTTCTGATTTTCCTTGTAAGGGAGATGGCTATAAATGTGTCCATTGCTGAGTGTGTGTTTGTTTAGGAGGATTTGTTCTGATTCAGTTTGATTTTCCCCTTGTTTTCAGGAGTTATAGAATAATGACAGAATTGTTTTGGTATTTCAGCAATACAAAACTGGTATTTGAAAGCTTTTTAACAAGCCAGCTCTGAATTTTTTTGGTAACTTTTCTCTAGACAAGAGCTCTCATAGCAAAGCTATCGCATTCATGCACAGATCTTATTTACTATTCCTTATGAGAATGAATGTTTGTATTCCTGTTCTTAGTCATCTTAGCTCATCCTTGATGTGTTTCTGAAGAAGCAGGACTGAATGTTCTGCAGTGTGTCTGAAGCATTAGCAGTTGCTTCCCAATTACATCACTACTGAATAGCATGCAGGTTTTATTGTTGAGATATCTGTGAATCACTGATAAAAGTTGTTTTTCTTGAAGATATTTTTAACAAATTGCCCTTTCCATGCCTTCTCTGGGTGTACAAACAGATGTCTGGCTAAGCCAGAAATGAATAGTCTGAGTGCAGAGAGGCAGGGAGAAGTTTAATTTGACTGCAAACTTCAGAGCAGCCCACCAGCTAAATGTTCTGTTTGACATTAAGGGGTCAGGTTGTTACTGTGCAATCTCAGGCTGGCCACAGCAGTGTTACCTGAGGAGCAGAGGAAATCAGTGGTGACTGATTTGAATTGTGGGTACAATTTGCTGCTTGTCTCATTCATTGCTTTAAAATGAAATAAACCTGCATCAGTTCTTCTGCGAGGATAAAATTGCTTCTCCATATATGTCAGTTATGGTGCTTGATTTAGCTTGCAAAGGACCCAACAAAGTGCTGTTTCCCGCTCCTATCTATCCATGCCTCACATGCTTTCAGAGGAAGGAGTGTGATAATTCAGTGGTGTGTTTTTTTTCCCCCCACTGTTGGTTCTAGTAATACAAGTAGTCTGTGTACAGAAATTAAGCAGGTCATGTAGCCAAGCTCAAGACTACAAATAATGATAAATATATCCCAAGGTATTTGAGGAACGAACATCCTTTGGGAGGACCACTAACACTGGTGGGTTATTTTGTTGGATAAAATGTCTGTGACAGCTCTACTCACCTAGTAGCTGTGTTTAGGCAAGTGGCTTGTGGAGATGATGGAAGTAAATACATGTGAAACTTAGCTCTTCTCTTTCAGAGCTGTAATATTACAGACACAAAATGTTAGAAAAATAGGTTCTCCTAATTAAGGACTGTGTTGTGTGATTGTAGACAGTGAAATGGACAAGTCTTTTGCATTACTTGATAGTTAAATACAAACCCAAATGTTGTGCCTTACAAAATCAAGAGAACAGTTTGGCTTGGTTTTATTTCTGTCTGAGACACTGAAGCACCCAGGTTACTTGGAAAGTAAAACATGATAAGCCTTAGATTCTCTGGATTCTGGTAGTGGAAATAGGAATATATGGATTCATTTACTCTTATGTACGTGTGGAATAGCAAATTACAGTCAATGAATGCACCAAAGGTTTGACTATTAACATTGCATCTGCTTTTGTGGTTTGACTGTTCCTGGTTTTTCAGAGAACACAGTGAAAGGCTAGTAAGAGAGATTTTTTAGAGATTTTATTCTCTGTCCTGTTTATAGAAATTTTATGTTCTATTGCTGAGGACATGAGCTGGAAATGGCAGAGAAAGAGAAAGACTTGCAGGTTAGTCAATCACTTCACAATATAGTCACCTGGGAGGGAGGAGCAAGCACACAATCCTGGAGTTTGGCACATGAAGTATGTCCACTTCACACTGACTAGGGCTAGTTCAGTAGTGCAACCTAATGGTCAAACTTCACCTCAGACACAGGGCACAAACTTGTCCATCTAGGTTCAAGAAAGGTGAACTCCAACTGAATCAGGGACGCAGAGTTGTCGTGAGGTTAATGAAAAGCCTGTTTTGTAAGAAAAGACTGAAAAGGCATTGCTCATTTAACTTAGGAAAATGAAGCTGAGTGGGATCAGAGTGCTGTGTATGAATATATCAAAGAGAACGTGTAGGTAGGTAAAACAGTGAGGGAAAGACATGAGCTACTTCATCTAAAGGACAGGTGCAAGAACAAATGGATACAAACCAGTCATGAATATATTTTAGGTTGGAAATCAGAAGGTTGATTGTCACTGAAGGAGTTCAGACTATGGAATAACCTTTTAATTAGAGTAGCAAGGCAAGAAATTACCAAAGAGATTACATGACATGATATGGTGTGTTCCTGATAGTGGGGGACTGGAATTGGTGACTGAGGGGGTCCTTTTCAGGCTCACTTCCTACATTCTCTGTGTTCTTTTCTGAGAAGTATAAGCTAGTTTCCCTTTGAAAAGACAAGTGAAAATCATGGTGAATAAAGCCATGTCAGTACTTGGATCCACAGTAACTGCAAAAGGTATTTTGGGGAAACCAATCATGTATATCACTATTAATCTGTTGGTGTTGCAGTGTAGCTAGGTTCAATATATAGAAAACAACTGAATACAGAGCAGGAAAATATCTTCGAACTAAACAGCTTTTTAAGCAAAAGATGTAAAGATGAAGTCAGTATTTGTTAATGCAGCCAAAACAGAAAGAAGAAAATTTAGTAGTGAGCATCTCAAAACTGTAGAGATCAAAGGGTGGCGTGGGGGATAGAAGAGTTTATTTAGATTACTTAATAATATCTCGGGGGCTTTATTAGGAGTAACGATACATTGACATTGTTTTTTCTCTGGCTTTTTCTAATATGACTTTTGTAGGAGATATGACAAAATATAATGGGTTTGAGATGTACCAGAGAGAGAACAGACTGGTCTTAGGGGTGGAGTACTTAATTATCTCATTGATAGCCTGTGTCATTTTACTTCTAAATCAGTGGTCCACTCTCCCAAATGGATAACTCAGTTATACTTTTGTTTACGAGAGCTAATGTGGAAGCTGCAAAAAAACCCTACTGGGTTAATTTATATGATGATGCTAATTAAAACTAGTTCATGCTTCTATTTTAATTATTGATTTTGTTGCTTTATCTGATCTAAAGACTGCGCTGCTCAATCTAGTAATGGAGGCTGCAGAAGTGTTCAGGGTAGGATGGATTTCTAAAGTAATAAACATTTGTACTGTTCTTCAGGGCTTACTGTTAGATTGGCCCGATGTGAGCTCAAGCTCTGACCTTGCGTGACCCAGTGAGGCTCCAGCAGCTTTCAGTCTGTCATCGGACCCTTCTGATATTAGCACGAAGCCATAATAGGCAGAGTCACGCAGCGCTACCGAGGAGTTCACAAAACTCCTTCTGCCCACCACCTAGTTACTGCTTTTCAAATGGCACTTGCAGCTCTAACAACGTGAGTGCTCACTTCTGTTCTTGGGAGGTGGGAGTGAAAGGTGCTCACAAGCTGAAACCACTGTCTGCCATCTCCTAGAAATAAAAGTCAAAAGAAAGAAAACTTGTGCACTGGGCTCCAATCTCAGCTTGATGGGGATTTAAGTGCTGCCTCTCAGCTGGCAATGGCTTTAAGCGAGTCTTTGCCAGCTCAGCTTTCTATGCATGTTAGTATAAACAACAAGTAGTACAGACCCTAAGTGCACATTTTGTCTACATTCAGAAGTATCTTAACTCAATCCCTAAAATTAGTTTGAATTGCAATAAAGAAAATGTGGTGATGCTCTGGATGCGAGTTCTTTGAAGCTGTAGGCAGTATCACTGGAACCTAGATAAGTGCTCCGAGACAAATGAAATAGAAGCACTTCTGCTGGAAGTCTTTCATAAGGCAGAAAAATACAATTTATGATAAATATTTAGCATGTAATAGCACTAATGACCTTGATGGAAGGGTAGTCTTAGGGATTAATGAGCACTTGAGGTTAATGGAATCAGCTCCACCCAACCAATCATTAATTCAGAGCCAGTGCCCTAGACTTTGATCATTAGTGCTTAAAAACAAAATCAATTTTACATGGTTTGGGGCACCTTTTGACCAGCAACATCAACAATGCAGATTCTTAATTTTGAAAATAACCTTCCTGCTAGATTTTGCTCTTTTTCTTCTTTACATTACCCACTCTTCAATAATGTGTAAGCACAAAATGAAAATGCCTAATGCCAGCATGCTGTGTTTTGAAATGCCAGAGTCCTGAAGTCCTGAGCTAGAAGCATAACAGCTTTTTACATGGAACGCTCCCAGATTCCGGAGTCTGACAAATGGCAGTTCTTAATGATTTGCAAGCATTTTCACTTTGGATACTGTGTTGAATTTAGTAATGTTGGAGTTCAGCGTAGTATCAAATAGGTTAGGTTTGTGCATGCCCTGCACCTGTAGGTAGATAGGTGATAGTTGCAGAGCTGGATCCATAAACATTTGTGCTAGTGGCTGCTTGTAGACACAAATCTTGAAATTTGGGGAATGTGAAGATAAATTTTAGAAAGATTCCAGTAACTTCAGGTATTTCCCTGCAGACCACAAAGGCCTAGTTTTTCTGCATATAGACGCCTCCTTTTGAGCTGAATGCTGAAAATGCAGTGTGTAATTTAATGAAGAATTACTGGTTTTATCTTATAAAATGCAGTCTGAGGCTGAGCAGACAGAAGTGATGCCACAGTATTGCTCTTCTATGGGATAACATGCGCAGGAAACAAGCACAGATAACCTCCTGAACTGTGTAGACTCAATATGCTCCCACCCCTATTAGAATATGTTATGTATACACTCATGTGCAGCACTCCCATTTCTCTGATGGTGTGGATGCTAAGCTGCCCTGGAAAAATAGAGCTCTCTAATTAAACTCCCTGCTACATGCAGATCTGATTATGAAATGTGTGAGTTAAAGGAAATTATTCTGGCCAAGGAGACTGGCTCAAGCACAAGGTTATAATAAGAGCAGTCCCATTTTTGAAGGGGATGATAGGAATAGGGAACTCCTATCTCTTCTGTCCCAGTGCCAGACAGTATCTGATTTTACCTGCAGTAATACACGCAGCAGCAGCAGGAATCTCACAGGATGCCCAAATCTAACAAATGTTTAGATCCCACTGTAAAATGGCACACTGATGATGATGACAAGGTATATTTATTTTCACGTCTACATGGTGTGTGTATATATACATGTATATACATTTATGTATACATACATGTAGTCAAAATACAAGAGGTATTCTCAAGAATCAAAATCCTGCAAAAATAGCATTGCTAAAAGGCATTTTTATAATGTCCATTTTCTGGTTGGCTTTAAATACTCTGTTTTCCTTTATTGCAGAATACACTTTTGCTTAGCTCTATATAAAAGACTAGGAGTCAAATCCTAACCCACACAATACAGATGCAAAATATCCTTTATTTTCTATAGGATCATAATTAAACATGATTTTTTTTTTGATCAGATAAAAACCAAACACACCACAATGCCAAAACTTTAAGAAAGAAGACCAGAGGAGATTAACTTACTGAAAATACGTAAAAAATACATAGAGCTATTTCAGAGTCTAGGCATACATTCTAAGGAATTAAAAACCTTTCTTTCTGATATTTGTGAAAATATTTCTGTGTTATTTCAGTTATGTTAAACCATGTGCCTAACTTAAAATTTAGGAGAAGCATGAGAACTGCAGAGTTTTCAAGCAAAAAAATTTATCTTAAACTTCCTCTAGATTTTTTCATAAGTATGAATGTTAGTTGATAACACAGCACTGTTTCCATACTGTTTCTGCTAACCTAAAATCTCAGTTGAAATCTGGTTGGTTTGTCTGGCTTTTTTGTTGTTGGTTTTACCATAGAAGTGTTTGAACGATTATTTAAGTGTAGTGATGCCACCGTCTGCATTGTGAGTAAATTTTTAAACAGATTTTGGTTGTAGAGTGTAGCACTCTCACACAAACCTGTGAAAGCACTTTCCCATATAACTCAGCAGAGCTTTATTCAAGTATTTTTCTCTTTTTTTAATAGCACTGTTGGTTTTCACAAATGTTTATCTATGAAATTTTATTTACTGTTTAAAATACCACTGAAAATCTTATTCAAGTAACTGCTTGGCCCTTCACAGTGAAATGATGGGGGAGCTTGGTGAGGCTATAAAAGCAATTGTTAATGCGGAGCAGAACATGGTCGCGGGCTGTGCAGCCGCCTTCTATACCCTGTGTTCTGCAGCCTCATAAACAACTTGCTAACGAGCACCAGATAATGGCTGTGGATGCTTAATAACTTCTTTCCCTGCAATTGAGCTGAAATGTTTAAAATACGGTAGTTTAAAAATAAAATACTCTTTCTAAGGGAAAACAAATAATTTTCTACACTACCTTTTTAATAACATTTTATGGTATCACACAGAGGAGAAAACCAAAATAAATTCAGCAAATGTAGAAATCAATAGAGACGCTGGTATTTCCTCCGGTGAATAAAATCAATTATGTCTTCAGAAGAGGTGTTTCTTTAAAACAAAACAAAACAAAAAACAAGGAGGGAGGGAGGGAGGGAGAGAGAGAAGCACCTTCCACATAAGACACACACACACACACACACACACACACACACACAGAACCGCCCCCCCTTCCTCCCGGCCCCCGTCCGTCCATCCAGTGGAGCGGGGTGGGTGCCGGCGGTAGATGCCGGCTGTAGGTGTCACTGCAAACATGGCTTTGGGGTCAGGTGCCGGGGATGTCACTGGAACCGTTGAGCTGTCCACGTTATTGAATGAGTCGGCAGTCAGATGTTCAGCATGCATGGGACATTGTCTGCCGGGCTGTTTGAGGCACTGGCAGCAGAAGGTGACATCTGGTGACTAATGGGCTCAGATGTGAAAGCCGTTCCCACAGTTCCGTGGGCTGCAGCTGCTCTGCCACCGCGCAAGATGCAGGAAGCGGGGGGGAGGATATCGCTAGAAAAAATCAATACCTTCTGATTTCAGAGGAAGTATAACATGGCCCCGGCTGCGGACATTTTCCCAGCCCAGACTTCTGATAAATGAAAAGACGACACAGCAAAGCACGGCACTTCACTGTGTTTCCTCTTTCGCTTATCTAAACCCATCAACTTTTAACGAAATGGCTCCACCTTATTAAACAAAGATGGACCCTTTCCAGACACAGTTCAGACTCTGCTCTGTTGCTCTTATCAGACAGGGCTCTGTCAGAGTCAAACCGCTCTGGTTTCAGTGTAACCTCGACTCCTGATCATCTCCCTGTAATGCTTTCAAAACCGAACCACAGCTCTCGCCATTTCCTTGCGGGCAGGGCTACGTGTGGGGAGAAACTCTTCTGTCATTTAAACTTCCTGAAATAAAGACTAAGCTGGAATGTGGTACCCGTATATTTTGTTGTTGTTTGTTTGTTTCATCCACTGATCAAATGTGATTTATTTGTCAGATTCTTAGAACTGGCAGAGAGAAACCACAGGAAGAGCGCGGCGCTGCAGATGGTGGTAAAAACTCTATTATTAGCAGATGACAGCGCAAACCACAGAGTGGAAAGCACAGATAAATTCATGGCTGGAATTTAGTGTTTACAGCAGAAAAAGGACTTTAAGAGGGGCTTTCTGGTGTCTGCAGGGGAGGGAAAGGGGAAGGGAGCTGTGAGGCGGGAAAGGAACATTGCTCATTGTGCCCTTCCAGTAGTAAATCAATGCGTTTGGTGTTAGGGAGTCACTGAAAAGAGCTGACAGGAGAAAGGAAAAGCAAGGACCTGAGAAGAGAGATACAGTTAGCGGTGCGTGCACAGATTATCACATGATTTTCTATCATCCAAGCCTCTAGTGTGACAGAGGGAGGGAGAATAGTCACATGCATCAGCCTCATAAAATCTGCAAAAGCACTGTTCTTAATTCAGCCATCGGCTGCTCCCAGACCTCACGCAGAGAATTACAACGAAATTCTATTTGCAGACTGACATCCCTAATGGTGCTGTGTCCTTATGTTTATTTCGGTTAACTGTCAGCCCTTATAAAGTGCACTGTACCACAGCTGCTGCTGCAGAAAAGAAAACCTTCTGAGTAGCTGCTTTGGGGGAGATATTTGAGAGAAACATAAATAAAAGAAGGGGGGGTGGGGGGGGAGAAGGGAAGGAAAATCTACTTGTATATCTACACAATGTGAGACTCAAAACAGAGATCATTCAACCCTTGTTTTCAGCGCATTTCTTGGTTTTAGTCTTAGCTGATAAAATATTTAACAACCATCTTAGCGCTCAGCATAGCAATAGCCAAAGACTATCCAGGCTCTCAGCCCCTACTGAGACAGAATTCCAGTGATGGGAAGTTTTTCCCCTCTGCTGTCTAGCTTAGCTCCAGGTTTAATGTGAATTAAAAAATAAAAACCAAAACCAAAGCCAAGGCCCCATTATAGCATTCCCTGTTACTGAAGCATACATAGTGTTTTCTGGGAATTACAACTTGAAAGATGCCACTGACACTGCTACATTTATTGGTTGGGTTACTGTATTTGCCTGCTTTTGGAAATAGAAATAAGATAGAGATTACTTAATTTGGGTACTTCATTAGGATGGAATTTTATTTTTCCACATGGACATAAACCAGAATACAATCTCTGCTCCCAGCAGTGTGCCTTCTAAATAATAAGAAAAAGTTGGTGAAACAAATTGACATGGGAACTCTGGCAAACAGAATTACAAGTACTGCAGGAGATTCCCACTGTTATTTATTGCTCTCAGGTCAGGAACTGAATAAGGAATAGCTACAGTCCAGACTCTGTATTACTACTGCTAAATGTTAAGATCATTGAAAATATTTTTTCCAGATAGGAAAGTAGAAAAAAAATAATAAAAAAATAAATTTAACATCAAGGTTTTGTGGCTTTTCATCCAGAAATACTGGTTGCTAGACCATGGTATAATAAGTTGGGTGGGGTTTTCGCCTTTTTTTTTTTTTTTTTTTTTAGTAGTTAAATATTGATAACTCCTGTTCTGACTGAGTAGTGTCTTTTCAACATATTTGGAGGTTTGGCCCCTATAGGCTTTTTGTGAGAGGGGGCAATATGAGTCCTTAAGATTTTTATTAGAGCTGTCATGAGTTTTGGTGGTTTTCTCCAGGTGCCAGCTGCCAGAATCAGGAAATTGCATGAGCCATTCAGCTGCTGTTACTAAGTAAATAAGTCTAACTCTTTCTGATGGGGAAACTTATGATTTGGTGAGGCTCAGAAACTGCTGATCAAATACCAAGGCTCCAAGACTTATAATTTGAAAATGATACATCCTTAAGTATTTTGCACTTCTAAATTGCTGTACTGAATGGATCCCTGTTGCTTTTCAGAAACGTAAATAAAAGCATAACACTTGCTTCTAAGATTACCTCATCTTTTTCCTAGATGCTGTTTTACATTAAAACACAGTGTCCACAGACTTGAGCTTTTCGGAGTGAGCTTTCTTATGCCAGATCATCTCTACTGAGATTATTACCTTTTTCCCTCATTTCAATTCTAAGTTTTAGCTTCTGCTCAGAATGACATTGTAACAGCCCTTAACTCGGAATTGCAAAATCTTTAGCACTTGCATGCTCTGGAGCAAGAGCTGGAAATACAGGGAAGAAATTAAGACCACCAGATGAAAAAACAGATGAACACGTGGGGAGAGTGGGAGAGAGAAGTGTTGAGGCAGAGCAATATGAGATGTAGGACAGACAGCATGAAGTAGTAGCTATTAGAAAAACCTTTCAGGAAAATAAGCACAGACGTGGGCTGGTGGGGTAGCTCAAGCAAAGCTTTTTATGGTACAGTATTCCTTAGCTAAGGACTTTAAGTGTCTCAGAATGAAATCACAACAAACTTCTTTTAACAGAATGTTTTAAATTATCTTCTTTCCAAAATGCTGAAGAGATTCTGTAGAGGAGTCATTCTGATAGTTTGGGAAGGCACGGGGGAGCTGTGCATATATTGCTTTTCATTTTTCAGGAGCTCTGTAGAGCCTGGCTAGTATTTTTTTCCAAAATTTTCTAAAAACTTTGTTGCAAAATTATTATAATAATCTTCAGAGCTTTATGCTCTAAGCGTGTGTGCATGCGTGTGTTGACTAGGGATTTGATTGGCTGGCCTTAGTCATTCATGAAGTTGTTATTCCTAGATGTAAGTTCTGGGAAATGGAACTATCAGCCTCATGCTGTGTCCTCAGGTACCTATGCCTGGGTTTTCTTTTACTTTCCCAAGTAATCAAGGGCTAAGGCAGAGTGGTTGTGGACATGGAAGCCAAGTGGAGGAGGCATTTAGGACACAGGCTGACCTTCTGTATCCATCAGTCGCAGCTTGGGGGGAGACAGAAGAGAACATCTTCCTTCTGTGAAACATCTCCCCTCTCATGCAAGGCTATGAAATTTGTTAAAGGGTGCAAAGCTACTGAGTGGAGTTTTTTCATTGCGGGCCCTGGTAGAATGATAAAACTGGCTGAAAGGATTCAGACTTAAGAAGCATTTGTGCTATTTGCTGCATGAACCTGGATCTGTAGCGTGTGTTTGGGCACATAACAAGAATAGTTCTCGGTGCTCAGCATTTTTGGCATATGCTGCAGTATTATTGTGTCTATACTGTTAATAACCTACACTTCTAAACAGGTAGGAAGGGTAAAAATCCAATGTGATTCTCATAAGATTTCTAGTAGGAGAGACTTTGCTAAGGGTATTGCTGTTACTAGCACTAACTGGTGCCTTTGCTAGCAGGAGGGGAGCAGCAAGCCTAGAATGGAGGTACAGCTGCTCCCTTTTTCCAGTTTGAGACTGACCTCAGATTAGTGCAAGGGAAACTTTGTACCATTATGAGAATTTGTGTGGGAATGGAAGTTTATATTTACTTTGGATGAACATACATTTATTTATTAAGAAGACTTTCAGAAGTTCCCATCTCTTTCTGGGTTGTGGTTGCTGAGATTATGTAGTCAGGTGATGCGTTGAGCTCTTCCACTGAACTGTGCTTTTCCCTATGAAAGAAAACATTTGCTCAAGTAAAGGCTGCATTGAATGGAGATGAAGGTAAATTTCTTTCAGGTGGTTTTCTTGCTTTCTGAAAAGCACTGCCCTCCTTTCTACAGCCTCTTCATCACCTGTGCTAGTGCTGCAATTATAAACGTGTGCACATGAACATACACACTATAAAGTTTGACATCCTTATGTTTATTGGGGATGACTTGTATGTGTTTTTTGAGGTACCCTTCAGCTTCTGCACTGCAGCCTTGTTTTTAATTCTTGTGTGAAGATAGCTATGAGCTATTACAATGAATGATTTAGCTTACTGTCGGAAATGTTTAGATTATTCTGCAGTTATGAATGCTGCACTGTGTTTTTCTAGACAAATGAACACAGTTAATAACATTACAATGATAAGGCATTTACTGTTTACCAAAAAAACCATTAAGCTCTCGTGTCTCTGGGGATTTATGGGGAATATCTGTATTTTCACAGCTGCAAAATACAGGTGGTGTGGGCTGTTGTTGAATGAGAATGACATGTTTTTCAAAGGCAGAAAAATGAAGTCAACAGTCACACGACTAATTGACAATCATTAGTGAGTTGATCTTTTGCACCAATTGTTGGTTTAAGGCTTGAAAAATCTATCATTATCCCTGACAGCAAAAATTAGCCTGGTGAGATTCCAGCTCTCAGTTGACTAATTAACTTCTCTAATGCTGATAGACTTCCACCAGGTACACCTAGGAAATCTAGCCATGGTACGAATCCTCAGATACGGATTCATTTGAATGTAGTCTCTCTTGGGAAGTACAGTGACAGGAGATAGGCGAGCAGTCTATCAGCACTGAAGGTGTTAAGAAAACACTCTCTTGGTTGCCTCAGCAGAGGAGATGGTCTTGCCTAAGCTAAAATATCTTATCACAATTTATAAAACTCGCTTCTAGATTAGGGAGCTGGCAAGTACTATCTTAAAAATTATATACAGCATTGTAGATGCTTCTGATGTGACTTTCTTGCAGGAACTGCTCAGTTCATGGTACTAGAAGAGCAAAATCCTTTTGAAAAAATGCTGCAAATCTGCAATATTTTCATTTAATAGCTGAAAGTGGACTTAAAATTTTGTACTATTTGACTATTTTTGAAAATTGCATTTATAATTCTTTAGTAGAAAAGTTATTAAAAAAATGCTGTAATTAATAGCATTAACTGAAGTAATAGAGGAAGAAATACTAAAAATGACTTTTCAAGACCATGTGACTATTTCTATGTTCCTTGAAATCCGTGTCACCAATTGGCTGGTATTTCATAGCAAGAATGTAAAGGTCTTTCAGGCAAAAACTGACATTTACTGTCTTGACTGAGGATGATCCAGCACAAATGGCATGTTAATAATGGTAAATAGCAAAATGTTAGATGAAATGCAGTGTATGACAAGCAATATGAAGATATGAGGCATGTCCATTTTATTTTTTAAGTTTTTTTTTTTTTTGGCTTTCTCTAGTTGTAGTTAACAAAGCTGGTAATATTCAAAAACATATCATTATTTTACACTCAAGTTCTGTGCCTTATACTCTGCATCCTGATGTCTTTCGTATCATTCGGGCACTCACATGGCTTTGTATTCTAATCTGTTACTATCACAGACTTTCTCTGACAGCCTAATGAGTTACTATCATTAGTTTTATCTTTAATTTGACCAAATCTGGGTGTTCCATATGGGTGTGGAGTTATTAATGTGCAGGTTATGGAACACTCTTTGAGCGCTTTCCCATAACTTATGACCCTCTCACACTGTATTTTTTGTACTTTTTATTTCAGTGGGAAATACTGGTATTTAGTGGTGTTCTAACATGTTAGTACCACCTTTTACTGTTGGTTGACTGCAGATAGTCAATTGACAGAGCAACTTAAATGCTTGCTTGTGTTTGGTTATTAAGAGAGATTCCTGCCAGTATGATAATTCAAGCTTTAGGGGTTACCTTGAACTGCTCGGGAGCTGCTGATACTACCCACCAGAGCCAGTATGGTTACTCGGCCCATAGTCAGATGTGCCCCACCTTCTTCATAGGTGAAGCACGTGGTGTCTACCTCAGAGCCCAAGGTAGCACATAGCTAATGAAAGGGATTTCCCTTCAAGGACTTCAGTGATGGACAGCTGAGAATCTTTCTTTGTACTTTGTCCTCCAAAGCGCATTAAGGAAAGGATTGTTCAGGCGCAGTTCAGCAAGATTAAAGAGAAGGTGAGAAGAGAAAAGGGTCTGGACCTAATTGCACAACTGCCCCAGTGCAGGGCAGGCCCTTCCCCTTTCATCTGCAGTGTTGCAACAAGCCGCAGTAGAGCGAGCAGGGCTGGAGTGGTCACTCTGAATACCAAAGTATTCAAGCCTGTGTCACCTTTAAGCATACAGGTGAGTTTTTCAGGAGTCAAAGTTGGCATGATTGTGCACTTAGGGTTAAACACAGAGTTATGTGCTTTTCTGAATTGAAGTTTAAAGAGTAGAAGCAATCTAGTCGTAGTGCAGTTTGAATTGATCCTGCCTGCTCATGAGCATGTAAATGGTTGGGCTGTTACTAATGAATAATTTTAGTCCTTTATCTCATACTGGCGTAAAAGTGGTTTCTTGTCCAATCAATTTTTTCAGCTCAGTGATTTGTCTGTGTGCTTCGCGTATTTGCAGAAGTTCTTCCTGTGTTTGTTTTGCTTACAGTTGTTCCTCTTAATTTGTCCTGTTGCTGTCTGTGTGTTTATTCCTTGGCATGGATTGCAGTAGCTGTTTTGTTTAATTTGAATCCTCCTTTTCTAAGCTGAGGTGATGAACAAAGTCTTGTGTCAAATCCTAATTCAGTGATTTAGGTGAAACCAGAATCAGTCCCTCAGCAGTTATATATACACTTAATTTGCTGCATGATCAGCACGAGTAAATCGCATATTCCAACACAGGTCACTTATCAAAGGCTTTTTAGAGAAACAGATTGTGCCACGGGAGAACTAGTTCCTTAGACAATTGCAGATGCTACAACCGCATCTTGCTTTGGTACCAGGAGTTTCTGCAATCCAGCCTTGGATACATCACCGACTTGCTATATTGAGTTTGATAAACGTACCTGGAATGTCTCTGTGAAAAATCTTACAATCCCTCCATTTCTTCATTTGTAAAATGAGATTTAAATGGTTTATTTTTCAGGAAAGCTAGTTAATGCCTTGCAAAATTCTGAATGTTTAAAATTCTCTGTACTTCACATACTATTATTTAACTGAAACGTACAAAGAAACACAATGTGCCTTTTAATAGTTACACAGTACCATTCAGTTTCTCTCTAGTTTCCACCTCCCATTAATTAATTTCTTTCTCTGTATTCTGCTTTAAAGTTACCTAATTACCTGTAAACAAAAAGAAACATGCTTCTGGTTTTTTTTTTTTTTTTTAAATGGTGGAGTTTAATTTTTACTAATCTTATTAAATAATAATATTAATAAGACTTAACAGTTCTCATACAAAGAGAGAGTGTGCACCATAGAAAACATGAATACATTTAACCAGTGTAAAACAGCTTGAGCCATTTTCATTTCCACTGTGTATTATGTATTTTTTTTAAAGAAGAAAATTAGACATGGGAGAATTAATTTTAACTTCATTGCTGATGAATTATTAATTACTTATGAGTGGAATTACTTATACTGAATAGTAGTTAGGCAAAGCACAATTAGAAAGAGGTAGCTTTCTCAAACTTTTAGAAGCCAGAGTAACAGGCTCTTGCCCATTTGTGGGTTTTCTCTTTTTTCATTGTTGTTATGTGGATTTATTTATTTATTTACATGCTTACTTGGGCAGCCACATTTCCATCAGTTTTCCCTTGTGGATATGTATGCTCTTACACATATCCTTGCAAAGGTAGCGTTTGAACTCATAGTCTCTGCTTTTACATCTGCCTCTTGACCTTCCAGTCCCAATTCAGTAGTATTGTGTTTTGTTTTCCTTTTGGGCCACCAATATCTCAAATTCAACATGTCAGATTCAGTTGCTTCCCATTCTGTTCTTCAGAGTGATTTCTGTGCTGCTGTAACCATCTCCTGTTCATTCTTTGAGTCCTCCATTAAATGCCTTTCTTTTTTCATAAGATTCAGCTCCATTTGTTACTCTTTAGATTCTCAAATATCTGAATCCAAACTTTTCTGTTGTATGTTTGTTTGTTTGTTTGTTTTCTTATTCTAGTCTGTCCTTGTGACTGTTCCTACTATTCCTTTACCGATCTCCTTCCTGTTCTTGGCCCTTGGCCATGTCTGTCTGGGGAGGTTTACCCTTCTCAGATAGCTTCCATAGCATGGTCACTCATTAGGGGAAGCAGATATGTATGGATCTTGAATCTGAAATCCTTTTTGTCACAATATATTTTTCATACTGCTAAAAGAAATTGCAATTTTATTTAAGGAAATGGACCTGTTTAATATATACCTCTGGTCACTGTTAGAGCTGTTTGTCTTTTCCCTTAAAATTACAACTTCCTACATCAGCCTTTCACACCTTTCCCAATGTATACGGTCAATTCTGGATTTTCTTTTCTCTCGTTTTGCAAGCGCTTATGCTCACCAAGGAATTTGGGGTATTTCTAGAGCCAGTGAGAAGTCCTGTTGTTACTGAGTGCTGATACTGCAGGAAAGTACGGAAAGGCCAGGTCTTGTCTGCTGAACTTTATGCTGTAGTGTTCAAGTCAAGTTATAAAAGTGCTTGAGATATTAGTGACACTGTACAGAAAACTATCTGGGAATCTCTGATAAAAAAAAATGTCAAAAGCTATTAAAGATTTGTACTAGATTGCAAAAGGAAGAATACAGGCTTGCATATTATTCCTTGCTTAATGCCAGATGAATTAGTGTTATGATAATGAATATCAGAGGAATTAAGTGTGATTTGTCACTTGTTGCAAAGCGTCGCCCAGAATAGTAATCCATCATTGCTTTTTCATAAAAGAAGCTTGATCTGTGAACGGGATCTGAGAGATATTGCTATCTTCATAAAAATCCCTGTTTCCACTATTACTGTAAAAGCAAACTAAGCCCTGGCTGTTTAGCAGGACTCAAGACAGGACCCAACTAAAACTTGTAATGGGTTTACATGGGTTTATAGTAATGGGTTAGCTTTCCTCCCGGTTACTGTCGTGCACGACTATTCTGTTCTTCCCCGCAGTGTGCAGCAAGCAGATGGAATGGTCAGCAAGTCAAAATGTGAGATGTTGGAAAGGTCACGAAACTACAGGATGTTGCTGTGTTTCTCATCTGTCTTACAATTAGGGTATCTTGTTCTTGTAGCAAGAGTCATAATGAGGACTGTAATGAATACAACTTACATCTCTTCCTTTCACCCAGAAGCTGAAAATAAAGGACAGGTGAATTTGTGCTAATGAGGGACCAGGCAAGGCAGCTTTTACTTACGTGAGCAAATGTTCCTCATTCGTGTAGTTGTACTTGTATTGGGAATTGTCCAAGAAAAAAAAAGGATTCTTGGATGGACTCCTAAATGATCAGATAACTCAAAGACTTTTTTGAGTCTTAAACTTTTTAAGATTGAAAAAAGCTTGGTGAATTTGCATTATTAAAAAAAACCCCAAAAACCAAACAAACTAAAAGAAACAAACAAAAAAACCCCCAAAAAACAATTAGTTAGGATGTCCGTGATTAGGGTAGTGGGCTTAGGTTCAGGAGAACCAGGTTGTGGCCACAGAACTCATGCAGAATTTAGTGAAATTACTTCAAGACCACTGATGTTGGAAGATTTGGGAAAGGTATTTGTAGTGAGATAGGAGATGAATTCACAAAGCATTTTTTGGCATAGCCACAGCAGTGAGCTCAGGAAATCTGAGGTGGCTAGAGCAGCTGAAAAGCCTGTAGGTAGGTCTCTGCTTAGCAGCTGCAGCTACAAATAGGACTGTTGGAGCTGAGCTTTTGAGGTGTTAAATCTGTAAAGCTGCAACATTACTTTGTTTTTCTCCCTTTTTGCAATTTATGGAAAAGTACCTCTGAAAGATGGATAAGTTTCTGTATTAAACCTTAAAGATACCTGCAAGGTAATGAACCATTGTAAGTTCACTCAACAACTCCAGCAGTTCTGCTGGAACCTTTTTTTTTTTTGTGTGTGTGTGTGTGAAATGGAGCATTTCTTTCTGTCATCCCCTAATACTCAGGACCTACCATGGAAGTTGTCTGTCTGTTGGTGATGATGGAAGTAATGAAATAGTTCTCATGGCTTCTTTTGGGTCTGTGTTGTCTGTTTTGTTTCAGTATCTTGACTGTCTTTTAAACCATAGTTGCAGTAAGTTTGGGTGACTTCTATCAGAGGTCCATTACTACAAATCCTGATATCCAGTATCTGTCAGCCTGTGCAATATTCTCATGATACAGCAGCCAGTGACTGATGGCCACACCTGCCATGGTAGTAAGCATCTTTCAGTAGAAAAGTATAGAAATAATGTCATGAAACCTGGTTTATCTTGAAAGGCCTTATGTTATCTTTAGTGTTGTTATCTGGATTAGAGTAGTGCCTCGTGACTCCCAGCAAAACTAATAATCATTGCCAAATGCATGTAAGAAGCAATGAAGAAAAGTGGAAATAGAATTAGAAAGCCATCATGGTTTTCCCACAGTGGCAGAACCAGAAATATCATCCCTGTCCCATGATCTCCTCTGTTATGTGTTGTTTTCTTTTTCCTGCTCTCTGTGCTCTCACTAGAAGTATCTGACTACACTGAATTATGCTATTTAAGATTTTGTTCATGGTGTCTCTGTAATAGTTTTTAAGGACAGAGTGTATTTTCTTGCTTTCTTACCATAACAGTAGCACTAAAACATGTAAAAGCATAAATTTAATGCGTGAACAGCACTTTCTGATGCATGGCAGCAGCTTTACGCTAATAATGTGAAAGGTTTGGAGAGTGACTTTTTGTTAGATTTGCATAAGCATTGGCGTTATGTCCAGATATTTGCAAAATTCTAGTAGAAATTCATGGGAGCTTTGCAAATATTTTGGCGAACGTGTTGTTCTTGGTGAAGAGGAAAAACACCAGGAACTTAAATAGATCAACTTTTGTTATCCTTGGGCAGATGGTGTGTAGTTTTGACTGGGCAGTTCATGGGAGGAAAAATGATGGATGATATACAAGAAAACTTTCTGCTCAGTTACGTTCGGTGCTTTTTCCCAAAAGCTGTAGCATACCAGAATTCATTCTTGGTCTTTATCTCCCCCAGCTCACAAGCTGAATCTCCGTGATTATATGTAAAGTCCTTTGCACTGCACCTGGCAGCCAAATCGGGATGTATTTCCTACAGAACATCTAAAGATCAGTGGAGAGAATCTTTCCACTGACTTCAGCAGGCTTTGAATCTCACTGTAACTCACTCTTTAAAGCATTACAAATAGAAGATGTGAAGGCAGGAGTGCCTATCTCCTTAGCCCCCTGAAATACTAGAGGTAGTTGAATTTTTATACCTTTTGACTTTCATGAGACTTTTATCCTTACCTCCCTCTTTCCTCCTATCTAATCATTGCCATCTACCTGTCCTGTGTTCCCCCTTTCTCACCACTACCCTCCCCCTCCTTTAATTTTTCAGCCCACATTTTTTACACCTTGTTTTATATATTCCTCTCTGTCCTTTTCTTTGAGGGGAGGAGGAAAAGGATCTGGTTTGCATTACAAATTATGTTTCAAAACCAGATGCAGAGTTTGTAGAGCTAAATAAGTTGGATATTTTGTATGTTGGAAAGATGTCAGCCTTTTGCTGAGTGTTCCCAAATTAGAGGTTTGTTGGTTTAGGTTTTGGTGTGGTGTGTTTTGGTGTGTGGTGTTCGCTTTGGTTTGGGTGGGTTTTTTGTGTGTGTGGTTTGTTTTTTTGTCTTCGTATTTTTCAATACTTTGTCAATATAAGACCTCCAAAAATTAAGCAGAGAACCAAGCTGATATTTCAGGAGACATAATGCTGATAAAATTAACATTAACATGTCCAAGCTCTCCAGTTTTTCAGGGGTGCTAAGTGGAAATGGACTTCCCTGAGGGATTTCACCCTGAGTTTACATAATCCCTGAATGGTAAGCTATCTATTCTTAAGGTTAAATCGGACCAATTAATCTTCTGCCATAATTCAACTAGTGTGCAGCCCTCAGAGTTGTAGAGAGTTGGCTATTTACTGAGTTGGTTGACTGCCTGACTCTTTGCTATTGTGTTAAGTGAGGAGGAAATACCAACATGATCTTGTTGGTCTTAGGTCAGAGATGAAACCGCTACCGCAAAGCGTTTTCAGGTAATAATACTTGCTTCTCCCAATTGTAGCTATGAAAGTATCACTGGGAAGATACCCTGATATGAAAGGGTTGCTTTATTGGGTTACACTGTTGCTGTAAATGTTTCCTAATTATCTCTGTTATGCTAGAAAACTGAAAAAGTGTAAATTGAGTGTTTTGCATAATTTATAAAAGCTGAATGTTTCCTAATTAGTTCTGTTAGGTTAATGATACCACAGCCTCATTTTTCCATGGCCCTGAGCGATGACCTTTACCCTCCCCATTTTTAGCAGTTTCTTTCAGTTCAGAAACATGTGGTGACCTTCCTCATCTGAAATGATCTTTGGGAGACATAATGCTTTGGAAAAATGTTACAAATCCCTTCTCCCCTCTCCTTTTGAAAATAAAGAAATGGCCTGCTTTATGCAGGCAGGCTAAAGGCCTGATTTATACAGATCCTCTGAAGAATGCTGGTGAAGTGCATTCCTTCCGTGTTTTCATAGAAACTGATGTGAGCTGCATTAGCAGAAGATGTGAAAATGGTGAGGTGGGGAGAGAAAAACCTCTCTCAAAAGGATTCTAAAATAACATTTTGCATCCTCGAGTAATTCCCAGCTCTCCCTGGCAACCATTCATTTCTTCCGAACAGCAGAAATTTGCAATATGAAAGTGGATTGGCTTGCTTTTCCCATGGGGCTCTGTATCTCTTCATCCACCGCCTAGGGTAAAAAGCAATGCATACGTTTACAATATAAATGTGATTTAATCGACCTCCCTGTCAGCGAGAAATGGCAAGCATATCAAACAAGCCCAAGATGTTAGGAAGAAAAAAGTCATAAATTATTCCAGTGATGAGTTTCTGAGCAGAATTTTGGGCTGCTAGATGATTCTATGTAAAGCTGTTCCTTGAAACAATAATTAAGATAATTCTGTGCGACAAGGAGAAAAATGTTCCGCTCTTTATGAAATGTTTAGAAAGCTGAACGTTCGCTGTATTGATCAGAGTTTCTTAGCTTTGCGTTGCAGCAGCTAAAACTAATTGAATGATTCACCATCTGTATTTGTAAGTCCTTATTTATTTTACCCTATGCAGAACCAGTTGGCTTCTAAATAAGGAAGACGATAGGTTCCTTTAGGGGTGGGTTGCTGTGCATGTGTATTGTGAGGTCTTGAATAACGATATCTTTCTGAGCTGTGAATATATGGAGATTGTAAAATTTATTTATTTATTATTATTGTTTTGATTTCTGTTGCTTGAAAGAGACTGGAATTGTCCTGAAGATAAGCAAAAGGGTTCTTTAGTAGGAAGCGCTGACAGAATCATTATCCCACTTAGTTTATTCAAAAGGCCCCCTTTTGGAATTATTTCCTATTCATAAGCACAAATGCATCTTTTCTTTATATGACTTATTTCTCAGCTCTCCTGTATTTTTAAGAAATGGATTTTTTTTTTTTTTTTTTTTTTCAGATGGGACAGTTCCCTACATCAATATGATCATGGTTGGTTCCTCCTCTGTGCCTCTCTCTCCCAGCAATGGACTTCTTTGTTTTGCCTGATTGCCTGAAATCTCCTTTGCCTTCTCTCCTGCTTTTTTTCACTCTAATGCAATGTGGTCAAGCCAGGACTTTAATTCATAACTTCATACTGGGATTTTTGGTCCCCTCTTAGATCTCGTTCTGCAAAATATCTGGTCATGTCAACACAGTATCATCTACTGGAGGGACCAAATTGTGTCATGTTTGTGTGTACCAGAAAGGTACTGTGACTGGATTTTCAGCCCACTTCCCTTTCTTGACTTGCACTGTTGTTATGATTTTAAATGTTACGCTGGTACATGAATCTCTTCACTATTAATATAAAACAACCGTAGTTGGGTGGAAAGCTTGATTTATTTTTTTTTTTTTTAATTTTTTTTTTAGCTCATATTCTTAAGACTGGAGATTTGGCACATTTACCTTCTCTTAGTCTACTTTGTAATAGTGAAAAATGTTTCTTGTTGACCTCTGTCCTCCATTGCAATGCTTAATTTGTGCTTTTTCTCTGTTAGGAACTTAGAGCTTTATTTACAGTCTCATTCCCATCATGACTTGCTTCACATCTGCCTGTTATAACTAAGGTTTTGGTTCAAAACAGTTATGATCTAGTGGATTTTTTTCCAAGTCATTTCCTACATTTTAATGTTTTGACCTGGTGTAGTATGTTTCTTTCAAACTTCTCTGACAGAATGTGTCATTTTTGAACTTTACACTTGGATTCTTGGCTCCAAAACACTTTGAATTACTGCCTTTCTCCCCCTCTTGTGAATAAATTATAGTTCCTGCTTCTTAGAGGACTGTCATACTGTCTCCTTCACTGACCTCATGTTCTTAATTCACTTGAAAATTTCTTGTTATTTAGTTTAACCTCTTGTGTAGCTTTGCTTTCTTCCTCTGCAGTGCATTTTCTTTTTGTGCTCGCAGAACTTCAATATATAATCTTCCCAGTCCTCTTTTGTACCTGATGTTTTACCTCTTAAAGGTCTTTACAGCAAGGTTGATATCTCTAGTATCTTGGCAAGACTCCAGTTTAAGTAATTACATTCTGTCTTTCTAAATTCTTCTTATCCTTTCAATTGAATGTGATGGTCCCTCTCTCCCTGCCCTTTGCTATTGTGTGTATTGCTAAGCAGTCCCTGTGCTTCAGCCTGCAGCTTCCCTGCTATATTGTCCCATCTGATGTGCTTTGGGACAAAGGGGAAATTTAAGATGCTATTTAACATTATTTTAGCATCTAAGCCATACTTCCTTTATGCTGTACTTTTACTGACTTACAGGTTGCTCTTATTCAGTGCCTCTCCCTGTAATTTGAAGAGGTTTAATGCCCTGTTTGTCCTACAGGGCACTTCTGCAGTACTTCGGGGCTTTTGTCCAATGCGTGTCTCTCTTGTTTTTCCTGCCATGGATATTGATCTCTTTCCCACCTCCCCTTCTCCATCCTTCCCCATCCCTCCCCCCACTCCCAATTTTACCCTCAGTGCTTTAAAATACTCTATTTCTAGTGAAGTTCTCTCTGTTCATACGAGACTTGGACTGGTCACAAATTAATGATATGCACGTCCATCCCTGTTAATTTCACAGTGATGTGTACAACACCTTCCCCTACTGCGTATGCCCCAACAGGCAGAACAAACTCGTGGGGCTCTCTGCAGACTCCAGTAGTTATAAGGTCAGATCCATCTGGTGTTTTTGATCTAAGATAAGTGATACCAACGCAGATGGATGAGGAAATTGAAATGTCTCCCATCTCCACAGTCCCTGTGTTGCTCCATAAAGAAGAGGGGATGTGTGTCACTTAGGATCCAGTACTGTTCTGAATTACATGATTGGTGCAGGAATGGCTGCTGTAATGAGCAGTATCTCTTCATAACAACCAGCAGTTGGTACTAACCACCTGCTTCCAATGCTTTGGTGGCTGGGGGTAAAAGTCCACCAACGAAGATCGGAAACAGGGATGTCTGTTTTGTTAATGCGTCGGCTTCTTGGACTGGAAGATGACTGCCACATTGCAAATGAGTCATGGAAATGAAACACTGTGGAAGTGCCTCTTTGCCTGACCTAACCTTTCAATCTTTTTGTTATAGGAAAGGGGTTTTTTTCTAAAATGTGTTGTATCACAATGAAGAGATGCTAATGGTCTCTGCTGTAAAAATGTGATGAAAGGAAGTACCAAATGAATTGGATGCTTATGTTGTGCACCGAGATGAACACAGAGAAATCTTAAGAGCTTGGCTGTTGTGCAAGAGTTTGGCTGATTACTTGATATAACCTGTATGAGTCATGCTAGGGCCAACAATGAGATGATGAGGCTAGCTAGGCTTCGAGCGTTATAAACCTATGGGACATCAGAAGGAAATTGGTTTTATCCCTCCAGATATATATTTTTGATTAAGCAACTACACTTTGCATAAAATGCAAGGTATCTGAGATAAGGTGGCTACTGCTCTGCTAGGTATATGATTATGGTAGAGTGTGATATAAAATGCAGCAAAGTCAACAGAAGGATTCAGATGGTGACTGAGTGGCATGAAAATGGAGCCATACTCATCCGAACACTTCTCTCTCACCAAATCTTGCACACAGGGTAGTTTAGAGCTCAAATTATTCTGTTCTTTAAATCAGAGCCTGTTAGCCATCTGTGGCCATTGACATTTATTACGCTGGTTTTTTTAAGCATTCCATGTTCCTCAGCTCAGGGAAAAAAAAAAAAAAAAGTCTGTGTGAGTTCTTAACCTTAATGTCAAGAGATCCTCTTGCAAAGAGTATGATCTAGGGACTAGAACACAAAGAGTGTTCAAGAGCAAGGTTTGTAATTAAGGGAAAGCAATAATATACCTGTCATAACCATATAAAGAGTCTAGTTGAACTCTAGGCATGAGAGTATTTGTGCGACACTGCAGATCCATGTGACAGTCAGGGTGTGACTGATTCACTGATAATAATTGAAGACTTAAAGATGCAAAGCAGCATGGGGGAGAGCATAGCAAGTGGAAATTAAATACATGGTGGGGAGATATGTGCTTTTCTTGCAAACCAGATTATTTACATATTCAAATCTAGATGTAGACCCTTTTCTTATTTAGTAAGTAGTTATAGCCATCAATTATGGGCTATAGTTTATAGCCCTCCCCCAAACTCTGGTGCAGGGAAGGGAAGGCTGTGCTGTGAGAGTCAGTCAGTGGTTTTCCTTTCATTTTCATGAAAACAGTGCTAAAAAGACAAAGCATAAAAATCTGCATTAAGTAGTAGGAAAACAATCTACCTGAACAATAAACACTCCAGCACTGCTAAAGAATACAGTTAGAAACCTGGCGTGTTGTTGATACTGCTCTGAGCAGCAGATGGACCATAAGC
Source organism: Megaceryle maxima (assembly GCA_024605025.1). Lineage (NCBI taxonomy): Eukaryota > Metazoa > Chordata > Aves > Coraciiformes > Cerylidae > Megaceryle > Megaceryle maxima. The sequence continues at coordinate 24,796 of JANHGN010006050.1, forward strand.
ACATGGACTGCCAAACCTCCCTAAACCCCACACACCAGACATGGCTGTGTGGCAGGATGTTTGAGTGAATGGCAGCTTTCTAGCTCAGCTCCCTGCAGCATTTGTCTGGTTTCAGATTCTGTGGATAGATACATTTATATTTTTCTGTACTGAAATAAAAATATATAATCCTTATGAAAAAGTCCATAGTAACAGTGACCTTGTACTTAAGTCATATGGATAACCTGCCACCTTAGTGTTATCGATTGATGGCCCAAATTCCAATTGTCAGAGGTGTGATGGCATCCTCTGCCATGGGCACCATCTCCCTCAGGGCAGGACTGAGCAGCAGACCTGAGCACCACAGGCTGGCTACAGAAGAGACTGTGCATTCCTACCATCTGATGGTCAGCAGTTCTTTGGAAAAGCAGAATAGCAGTTCCCAGCTGATGGGCTGTGGCACTTGAAGGAGAATGAGGTTTATTTACAGTGTCTACCAGGAAAAGTGAAAAAGATATTACTCTGTGTCTTTTTTATGATATAAAGCAAAACTGTACTCCTTCACATACCACCATCCTAACAACCAAGTAGCTGTCAGCAGGTTGCTGCATGCTAATAGTATTTCAGGTTTTTCTCGGTGGTATGTTTCTATTGTAACTTTTATGAGTAATGTAAAACTCGCAGGAAAAATACTGTGAGTATAAGGATGCTTTGAAGTGGGAGCTATATTCTAGAATAATTTCACTAGTGACCATTAAGAACAGCAAGATGTCCTGTGACTTGGGACACCCCTGTTGAAACAAATGCTGAAAACACGTTAGGCTCTGGCACTAACTGCCAGGTCTGGCACAAAGTATCACAGGGCTTATAAATAATCCCATTATAGCAGCAGTTCATGACCTTCATTTTGGATGGCATCGGGCTGCCTGAGCCAGTACTAAGTATCCTGTTCGTGTTGTGGGGAGTCTTCTCTGGTTAGTCAACTGATGTAAAAATTTTCTTTTTAAGCCTGACATAAAAATTTTATTTCTAGTCCTCAGTAATGCTGTTTTCTAATAAATTTCAGTACTGTGGTGTCTGCTTTCTAGGCATATTTGTAAACACTTTCTTTTTCAATCTGGCTAGCAGATACTGGAAAACATAGTCCGTATTTTCATCCATTCACTTAGTGCTGCAAAATTTTCTGGGAGATACAGAAGCAGGACAGAAAGAGAATGAATAAAGTACACTAAAAATCTGGAAGGACCTGAGATCCAGTACATTAGCGTGCCTCTCAGAACACCCAAAATATTACTGCAAATCAGAGTTTTGGTGGTCTGACACAGCCCATTCATTTTTAAACTCGGTTAATATTTCTAAATGTAAAAAAAAAAATTAACTAATCTATGTAATTTGATTAAACCTTTAAAAGTTATTTGGTGCTCTTAAGAGATTTTAAACTGTTCTTAGATATTTTGATAGCTTCTCATAGCAGTTCTTCTGTGTAGTAAGCAGGGTTGGCATCCTTTACCATTCTCTAACATAACAAGAATGGAAGTAAATAATCTTAATAACTGTAAATTGAGATACATAACTTGCTAATGCATTTATATTGCTGTGGTCTAATCAAGACTTGTGTGCACATGTGTATACATATCTGTATATGTATCATATACATATACATTATCTGGGCATTATCTGTGTATATGTCCCTTGAAATGCACAGGGCCTTCTCCCTGTTGGAGAGGAGTTACTCCACAGCTAGTGGAAAAGCTCTGCAAAACATGTTTTGGGAGTTAGAGGACTTACCAAGGGAGAAGTCATAATAAAAATAGCCGAAGGACAAATTGAAAACATATTTGGTGTCAGTTATTTACATTCAGTCACTGCTGTTCTCTCTCTTTGTTCATGATCCACTTCTGTAATGGTATTAAATCAGTCCATCTTGGTTGACTCTGCTACACTCTCTCCTTCCTACTTTCTCGCTTCCAGTTTAAGCAGATATCTCTGGACAAAATGATACAGTGGTACTCGCACTATTATAGCTCAAGTTTTGATAGCGGTAGGAAGTGCATGAAGGAAAAACTTCATTGCTGTGAGGGTGACAGCATTGGAACAGGCTGCCCAGAGATGCTGTAGAGTCTCTTTTAGAGACTTTCAAAACCTGCCTGGATGCAGCCTGCTCTAGGTGAACCTGCTTTGGGAGCTGGGGTTGGGCTAGATGACCTCCAGAGGTACCTTCCAACCCCTACCATTCTGTGATCTAAAACTAGCACAAACTGCAAACCATGAATCTAAAAAACACCGTCAACAGAGCAGGTGGCGAAACAATTGAGACCAAGTAAATGCGAGTCTGACCTGCTGCATGCTCAATGAATTCAAGCACTCCCATTAAATAGAAGTATAGAACGCAGAATTCAGTGTTCCTTGCTATATTACTGTATGTTTGCTCAGTAGTGCCTTAGAATATCAAAGAAGTTAACCACAGACACTGATGGACTTATATCCCTTCGTAGTTCAGAGTTAGTATATCTCACGAATCCAGATTTGTCTGTCTGTCTTTCCATCGGTATTGGCAGGTATACACTAGACATTTATCATTTTAAACTATCACGGTCCAGTGCATTTTCCAGGGCCCCAAGTCAATACTCATCTTGGTTTGAATATTTTTCTGGTGAGGTTATTTTTGTAGATTCACAAGTAGAACTAGTATGTGTTAAAGCTACTCAACTTGGCATTTCACAGTCTCATTGACACATTAAATATAGGTATTTCCCACGACTATTAACCTTAACCACTATCAAGTAATAAAAATCCTGCATCTTTATTTACGAGCTTTAAGTTAGACTGTAACCTACATTATTACAGAACAGGGAAAACACATCAGATTTGACAGGTTTCCACCAACTTGCCCAAAGTACTCTACCAATATGCTTCACTTGTGATTAAATGCTTAGGTCAGAATCCATGTCCATTGAGGTTTTGGGCATCTTTGGAGACGTCTTGGCAGTGCTCAACTATGGGACTCCAGTTGGAACAATACAGTTAGATATTAGGGGATTCGATTGTTTGTTATCAAACCATGAGGATGGTTTGTCATGCATAGAATGTTTCACTGAGCTTTCTTTCTAGAGCTTCAGCCAAATGGAAATCATGCTTCATCAAACACAGTAAAATCCATTTGTGACTAAGCTGTTGTCAGTCAAGAAAGATTGTTGTACTTAACCTGCAGCTCTGTTCATGGAAGCAGGCTGCCTTCTGCAGCCTCCTACAGAAAGGAGACCCTCTAGGGATAAAGGAAGGACCTATTTTTTTTATTTTTTTTCTCAAATACTTTTTTTTTGGTTTTTTTTTTTTTTGGACTGTCTGCAGACCTGGGAAGACATCACGGTGTCTCTTATCAGAATAAGACACTTTGAGCTTTTCTCTGATCTTGATGCATTTTGGAACTCCTGCCCCTTTCTTTTTTAAATGATAACTCAAGGACATTTAAGCTTCTTGTGTCTTAATTGCCATTTCATTCTGTTCCTTAGGTGGCTCTTGCTTCTCTTTTTCCTTCTTCTCTCCCTTCTTTATTATACTATCATCAAAGTTGTCTTGAAGCTGTTTCTCTTTGGACTGCTTGCTTTCATGAGTATGGGTACCGTCCTGAAAACAAGCCTTCTGATCCACAGGCACTTTAACTCACTTCTAGACTCCTCTGATCGTCAGAGACTCTATTCACAAAGGGGAAAAGTACAGCTGAAAGGAAAAATCCCCCTTAGTGACTTCTAGAGGAAACGGGCCATTGAAAGGGCAAAGCAGAGATACTGCATCCCTCAGTAATCCAGCCAAGAGATTAATAGGCAAGATAAAAATAGAAAAATATAATTATTCTAACTTCATTTTCTCTTTTAGAAAATATAAGAGCAGACGAGACCTTCACAACCCTGATTCCCAGGTTTATATCTCCCTATCAGATCTGTGTGACTTGAAGCACATGGAAGCCTTAGTAGTAAAACTAAGTGAATAATTCATGGTGAACAGCTCATTTGATGAATTACTGAAGCCCCTTTTTCTGTTTGTGCAGAAAGTTTCTAGCAGATGGCAATTTCTTTCAACTTATGTATTAATAAAATTTCTAAACTTTTTTCTTGTTGTTGTTGTTGTTTGGTTGTGGGTTTTGGTTTTGTGTTTTAACATGCTCATTACTGTAAGCAGCTTTCCAGGTATTGAACAGTAACAGACTCTTGACAATGCAGCTGGCCCCCAAAGCTGTGTGGGAGGGTTTGTGTCTCACAGTTGGCTGAACATAACCTTTACATTGAGGAAAAGTACTTAAAAAAGAGGCAATGCTCATACTTCGATTTTCATACAGAGAGGCACAAATGGATTTGGAATTCCCTATAATTCCTTTATCTTTTTCATTTCTGGGTCACGGAGGCCTTGTATGAGGTGTCATTCTTCCTAGGTAAAAGGCTAATGTAAGATTTATTGGCTGTGGGTAGAGTTCAGTTTTAGATTTCTCTTGTCACATCCATACAAAGTAATTGTCTGCACGTTTCCAGACTTATTAGGGAAGGAAGCAGTCAGAACCCTGTCAACAGCTCTTAATTACCTTTATATTGGGACTACATAAAAAGTGTCTTTTGTGTTTATTTCTCCAAAATTTATTTTACTCAGCTGTGTCAAGAAATGTGTCATCTCACCCCAGATCTTCATCTTTTGTGGTGCAAAAGCTGTATGTGCTTATACAACAGTGAGAAAGATTATTAGGATTTGTAAACCCAAAAGTTGTGCAGCAAGGGTGAAGGCAAGATACCCAGGGTCTATTCTTCAGCTGAACAAGAGCAGTAAGAAGCATATCTCCGCTTGGGCTCTGCAATGACATCAACCTTAGTGAAGAAAAACTGGTTTTGGAATGGAAGAGTTGATAAAACGCGTTGGCAAACTGGATAAGGGAAGAGTATTTGGTAACCTGAAGGCCAGGCTCAGGGAATAGTGCTGACAGAGGTTAAATGTTACAGTCTTTGATCACAGTTCATCACTGGGCTTTCTTTGGAGAGACTATGGACATTGAAGACTTAGTTCTTAGAGAAGGGCAAAGTCAGAGTCGGGGTGTATTAGCAGGTAACTACCTTTAATGTTTGCAAGAGAGAGGAATTTGTAACAGCAAATCTTAGCAATTAATTCTCTAAATCTTTCTATTTTCTTTCCTTACACTGAATTGTCTGGTTAGACTCTTTTTTACTTATGGAAGACAAACAAACAAATTGCCTTATACTTGACATGCTGTTTTACTTTCACCTTTTTTCTTTCTTTGCTCAGCATGAAAGGTGGAAAGTCATGCCCTCGGGACTCTGGGTACTACCTCACCACTTCTTAGATGACAGATTTTTGTGTGAAGAAGGTATGTCTTTTAGCAGAGAGATCCTCAGAGCCCATCTTAGCCTGTTCTACATATACTGCTGAGGTGAAGAAATTTGTGCTGCATACCCAGGATATATTACTTCAGTTAATGTGAGGAAAAATTACTATTGTTGGTTTCAATGTGAAACATGTAGAGCTAGGAAAGAATTGACAGAAATGGCATGCACTAAGTTAAGGGTGCAGTTTAACAATGTGTCCAACCCGTGTCACAAGAAATTATTTGGGATTTTACTGAACTTATACCTTCTGATTTTCCTTAGAAGAGGAGTTGTTTCCATAGTAACAGCCACATTACATGGTTCTATACTTACGCTACCTCTGAGATAGACCAGCATCGCAAAGAGATATACTTCTCAATATGTCATGTAAAAATCCTTTACTTGTTAGCAAGAAAAATCTTATTTTCAGCTAAGTGAGACACTTGTTTGAGGTTTCTAGGCTATGGCTAATTTGTTTATACTCTCTTTTTCTGTTCCTCCCTCATTTATTATAGGTGGTGCTTATATTGCTGCCTATTAAGATGCCTGACAGTTCCCATTATAGGCTTTTGTCTTCAGCTGCTTATAGCTTTACCAAATATTAACTGTTTCGACTCATACTGTCTGCCTCCTGCAGAGTCCTTTTGGAATATACCAAACCTGTGCAGTTATTTAATTTTACTTTTTAATTATTTATTTATTTATTTATTTTTCTGTCTAGGTTAATAGCTTGTGGTTTGTTTTGGTTTGGGGTTTTTTTTTTTGAGATTTCTATATCCCTTCTGGGCAAAAACCTAGTGTAGGGTGTGTCTTTTGCCGTGTCCATTTCCCACCTCCCCCCCCCCATCCTGAAATTTCACCCAGTTATAAATACCTGCAACCCCTCTGTATCTGTGCTGTCAACTTCTGACTTGCGAATGCATCTGGGAGATGCTGATGACGTACTACATACGTGTATTTATTAAGTGCATATGTGCATACAGATACAGTGCTTGTATCTATGCACTTAAATAGGTTCCAGTGGTTGTCTGGAGAACGCCAGGTATAGCAGTACTACTCCACTCATGTCAAAGGGGTAAGAGATACAGGTATTAGAACAATTGGAAAATGAAGACAGGTCATAACTCTAGCTCTTAACAATTCAACCAGTCAATGAGGATTCCGAAGTGGCAAGGAGCTCAGTAGTCTGAAGATGTTAATTTGCAACCTGTTCAGAAGCCGCCATGGAGACTGTTAATACCTCAGACATTTCTTAATGAATTTTAAAAACAATGTGCACTTGGTTACTGCAGTTGCATGCTGTATTGTGATTCTTTTCCCTCAGAAAATGTACTGAGGCACCATTTCGGAGTCCAGGGCTGTTCAGTGCATGCAGAATTACTTCTCTGGTTCTTGGTGTATAACACACCAAGGAATTTTCTTATGCTATCTTGGTATTTCTGTATTATACTTTATTTTGTGAATTTGTCTTTGTGTGTGTGTGTGTGTGCATACTACAAGCTGTGTGGGTATATCGCTATGCTACAGACTAGTGCAGTATTTCAAGATACCTGAGTTAGCTCTGGAGTACTAGTATGGCTTTTTTTGGTGCAGTACTTCATCACTGTTAAGCGTAGTTAATTTGGCTGAGTGACAGCACTGCACAAACACACATCCTGACATTGAATTCTCTCTTACTGGCAGCTTGGAATATTTCACAGCATCGTATAGATCTAAGTTACGCATCATTTACCAAATTTCTTCTGGATGCACCTTTCTTCTGGCGCTCCAAACTGGCAGAAATCTGCCTGCAGAGCCTGGCAGAATCCCTCGGCTGTTTCGCCTCTTTCTGTTTTCTGAGGAGAACACACGTGGGGTTGTAAAGGTCACGTTATTTAGTACAGAAGTGACAAGTGAACTGTTACCCTCAGCAGACTCCACCATGCTTCTTTCATGACTGCTACTTTAATTTGCCACTGGGGCAGTCTCCTCCAGTCGCCTCCTTGCATGACTGTAGCTAGTACTTTGTCATTTCGCTTCCTAGTGCAGATCTAAAGGGCTTGGTTCCTACCAGTGAACTGCCATTCCTAACCTGTCAGGCAGCAAACAAATCAAACTCAGTAATGCAAGCAAGATCCCAGTAATTCATGAATCTCTGAAGCACCAAAGATAGCAAAAGACATATTTGTAGATGGGCATAGGCTATGTTATACTATCACTGTAACACTTTATTTTGACAAGCTAGCAGATTTGTGGTTGTTTTCTTCCTCAGAGCTTCAATATCTCTTTAACTGTAACTCTGACATTATTGATCAGGTTGTGTGTAACAGCGAGTTTGCTGTTGAAGATTTTCAGAGCACAGGAGTGGAAACACGGCTGGGCTCTTAAGTGTGCTCAGACTGAATGAGGGACATGACTTACTGTTTCTCAAGTAAAGACTTCTCAGGGAAGTAAGTAAAAGACAACAAGCATACAGGACTGGATGATGGTCTGTATTAGGTCATTTCATTGGCCTTATTGAAAGAATTTAGCTGCTTTTCTCTGCCTTGCAATTCCTCTTTTAAGAGCTGGGAAGCGGTTGTTGGACATGAGCAAAAATATATCAGGAAAATAAGCATGCAAGTTCCGTCAGCAGGTTTTTGGACAGAGACAGGAAGCCTGCGTGGAGGTAGCTGTGTATTGGTAGTGCTCTTTGCAGCGGATGATAATTTGGAGGAAAGCCTGGAAGTAAGAGCTGCAGAGTGAAGTAAACAGTATGCCTAGTTACTTGCTTTACTGCCAGCTCTTGGAGTCCGTCTGTATATTATCTTCTCCTCCCAACTCATTATTTAATCCAGTACAAGAAGGCATAATAGTGGTTAGAAACTGAAGCAAGACAATTAAGTCTAAGAATAGATTTAAACTTTTAACAGTGAGAGTGATTAATGAGTAGAACAGTGTACCTGCAGCTGTAGCAGGTTGTCTGCCATTTCTGATCTTCCAGTCAACACTGGATGTGTTTCCAGTAGATATACTTTGCAGAAAGCTTGATGCAGAGTTGACTAGATTTAAAAACTGTGGCCTGTGTATACCAACACATCCCATGAGATGAAAATCTATGAGCCTTTTTTTTGGAAAAGATTCTCCAACTCCTATTTCTCTTGGCTGGTTGTTTCAGGTTCCCTAATTGACAGTTATATTAATTTTACTTCATGTCATTACTCTCAAGTAAAACTATCAGAAAGCATAGCTTCATTCTTTCATCTGGATGCAAATAGGTAAATGTATCGAATGAATAATATCTAGAATTAAAGAACTAATATATTGTGTTATCAGAGGCATTTTTTAATACTAGATCTGAAAATCAGATCAGCATAGATGTATCTTGGTGTCTATTCAGTGTTTATTGCCTTCAATTCTGCAGATCTGTTTGCTGGATCATTGCCTTGGTTTTCCCTTCACAGTTCTGAGGGGATTACAATTTGTGTCCAAAATGATGGAATTCACTTCTCAAATAATGTTGTGTAGTAGGATGAAAATGTGTATGGGGCCAGATAGGAAGGATCATTATACCATGACTGAGCCATAAAATGAAGGATGAAATTTGTTTCACTACGTGCAAATAAACATACTGGGGAAAAAAATAATCCCTGTCCATGTGTGTATATATGTGTATAAAGTAATGACTCTAAATCAGCTGTTCACACCCAGGGAAGTAATGGTGGAGACCAGTTTTCTTATTAATCATGGGATAGCTGCGCTCCTTATTGTTCCTAAGGCTCTGGCTCTCCAAGAGTGCAAACAGAAGAGCTTATTGGAGCACAGTTTCCCTGCTTTCCTGCTTAAGCACATGTTTGTTTTGAGAGGCAAAGTGAGGATTCTCATCAGCACCTTGGAGTTAGGAAGTGGATCTTCTGGTCCCTCCAAAAAGAGACTTGCCTCTTCTGGATGGCTTTCTGAAAACAGTAGTTCATTGCTCTGAAGTAGTCAGAGGGCTAAGAGAATGGCTACAATGTCACTCTAATTTAGTTAAGTGCTACAGAAATAAAAAGTCAAAAATCACATTATGTCATTGTACGGTGCATGTACTTTCTGAACTGTAGCTCAGTTTTGATCATCCTATTGAAGAATGAATAAAGCAGAGGGAGAATCTGTACACTTTACAGAGGAGAATTAAAAAAGATAAAGTAGAATAATAGAACAATTTTCCTATAAGGGGAGACTAAGGACCTTTAGCTCAAAAAGAAATGACTGCATGGAGACTACATGAGAACTTAGTCACACCTTGAAATGCTGAGGAGAGAATGATTATGCACTATTTCTGTCAATATGAGAACCAAAGGCACTGAGGCTTAATGTGACTGAAATGAGGGTTATGTGTTTCTTTTTTTTTTCATGTAGTGTGTAAGAATTATGCTTTGTAACTCAGTGCATGTGAGGTGTTGATGCCTAAACAATTTGAGAGGACTAGCTAGCTATTAAATGTAAAAGTCTGGATGAACTACCTAGATTGCAAAATCCCTGAGTCACTGATCCTTGGGAAGGCAGTAAGATATGCAGAGGAGATGAAATTCAGGTTTTGGAACTCTACATGGGCATTCACTTCTGAGTGGTGGATTTAATGGATCTTTGGCCTGCAGTATGATTGTTCTTTTCCTCTTAACCAGGCAGCTGATTTTATGTGTTTTGCGATCAAAGTCATATGGACTTATACCAAAAGATGATCTATCCAATGCAATATTTGCACCTATGAGCAAATTTTATCACTGGTTATGTAATGTCTGTTTTCCTTTAGTGCTTTTATAGTGAAATTTTTACTTGATACTTGTTTTGAATTACTAAATTGGATCTGTGCCTGGAGTAAGTTCTGTCAACTATTTTTGAGTTTAAGTTTCTATGTGATATTTCTAAAGAGAAAACAAAAGCCCCAAATTGCTTACAATACCTGTGTGGTTTCTTTAGGCTGTCCACACATGATGATAAGGACTGTACAAGAAATGTCAAATCAAAAGATCAGTTCTGTGTCTGGCATAAACCAACCCTGGTATGTTGCCTTCACGTAGCATGATACTGTTTTTCAGGATCTACTATCAGAAAGGCAGTACCAATGAATCCCTGGGCCAATCAACTCTACAGATTTGAATGGAAAAAGGGAAAAAAGGAAAGAGGAGGAGCAAATTACATGGCTAAATATGTCTTTGATAATCTTTTTTCTAAGTACACCTGAAAGTTCTTCCGTTTGTAGTCTCTGATCACTTACGTTATCATGTTTACAATCCTTTTAGCTTCCAGCAGTGTTGCTGCAGTGGTCACACGTAATCATACTTTGTCTCAAGCAAAGTCAGAAAAGGACAGAGGGAAGAAAGAGGCCAAGCAAACAGAAATAATGAAGTAAATGTTCTGTGCTGTGTCCTGTATCTCATTGATCTTCCTTCACCAAAGCAAAGCTTGGTTGCAGTTTGAAGCGCTTAAAAGGATTGCTTCCCTCTTTTGTTTTTGGAGTGACATAAATCCCTTCTGTACATGTAAAAGTCTGAAAACTTTTTTAGTAAATATAAATGTAAATATGAATGCTGGTTTTCCTCTAATGAAAACAAAATGCCTTTTTTTTTTTTTTTTTTTTTTTTTGTGAAATGGAAATAGGTTCTAAATTATATTAGAAGTGAAGACCTGCATTCCTTTAGTGAAGCATTATTCTTACTGCACCCAGCAACACTGACGTTGCTGTTTCCAAAACACTTTTGGCATACGTTCTGAAGTGTCATTCCAGCTCTATGTCTACAACTTTAGCTAAACTTTTAAGAGCCTTTCAATAGGCATTTTAAGATTTATTGGTTTTTAACTGTTCATTTTGTGTCTCAGTGACACTGTCCAACCGTTACAGGTTTGGTACCCTACAAAGAAATGAACTTTCAGTATCTTCCATTCATAGTTAAGGACACGAAAGCATGGCAAGATTAAGCAGCACACCAGTGGTTGTTAGGCAGTCAGTACAAGGAACAAATCTGGTTCTCGTGCCGTAGTGCACAATACAAAGAAGTTTACTGCAGTCTTATTTTCTAAAATATTGCTTTGTGCAACGGATGTAACTACCATAATCAATATTTGTTGGTCTCTAACTATATTTTTAACAGTTTCATACCTGAAATGGTTCAGCACCTCGAACGCAGGTGCCGCTGGTTGCCTTGTTCCCACGCGTGCCCACTGGCCCCAATTCATAGAACAATGTTCATTAAAGCAGTGGAGCTGAAGTCACTAGTCTGCAATGGCAGCTGCAGATGGATGAAGTGATAGTAATCAGTGAGGTGAAATGCAGCAAGGATCAGTGTCTGCAATCTATAGTAGCATCCGTTCTCTGCACCTGGCTTGAGCTGGGTGGCTCTTGGCTTGTTATGGACTCTTACTCCATATTTTGCTGCTGCTTCTCATTATTTCCACAAGCTATATGAAAAATGTTTTATCTTCATGAAAGCTCTTCCTGTATCTGTATCAGGAATACTCTTTACTCACCACCAGAAAGTGGCCTGTGCATCCATAAACAGAAGGTCAATGTTTCAGAAGACTGTGTCTATTAAGTAGCACTTCCTGTGCAAAAAAAAAAAAACAAACCCAAAAACCCCAAAACTAATTTGAGCCTTTGCCAAAAGATGCAACTAACTACTCAGCCATAAGTTGATGGTCCTGTAAAGTATCTAACTCTGCAGTGTTTGTGTAGGTATTTATAAAATTCATACCTGGGACAATTTTTACTTTTCCAAGTGATAGCCAGAGGATTTTAGCTACATAACTCCTCTTCAAGTCAGTGGGACTATTGCTGGTAATGTCCAAGGTAAAACATTGAAAATATTAGAACTAGAAAAATATAGTTACGTGTTTCTGTGCTGCGCAGCCTGCCTCTGACTGTTCAGCTACTGCTTTTAGGATGCTGCTTGCTAAAGATAAGGCATAGTCATGAATTTGATGTTCTGCTGATGTAAGGAAAACAATCTGATGTCAGTTGTCCAGGTGTGTTTGAAAGTTTCTATATGGTAGGGGTATGTTTACTGTAAAGGAGAGTCAGACATTTTTTTGATTTAAGATTATCCCATAAAATTACTCTACCTGTAATAATAATTTGGTTTTTATTTCTTTTGCAGTATGCATAGCATTGACATTCTGTTCTGAATCATATTTTTATAGTTTAAGAACTTCCAAAATTGAACATCAACATAGGATTTAACCTTTGGTGTGTTTATGAAGAATACAGCTCAGATCATTTGAATTAAACCTCCTCATAGTTTGTAATTTTAGGTGTATCTAGATTGCTGATAAATTTCTCTTACCACTTGAGATTTTGAATATACAGGAAAAATCAAATGATGTTTGAGAGATGATAGTGGTGCAGTGTTGGTCAATTTAATACTGCAGCTGTTGCAATGACAACTCAGATAATGTCTTTTCATTTGCACACATTCATTCTAAATGATTTTTCTGTATTGAAAACTGCTCTAAAATGATGCCTATTTGTTGTTTTTTCCTCATTAATTCTTGTTTAGCCATTAGTAAGGAGACTAAGAGTACTTACTTTCTTATTGCAGGGAGAGTATTAGTAGGAATGAACTTGCTCATTTGCAGCAACTTTGGTAAGAGTTTAGCATGACCTTGCCTTATACTCCAGGCTGCAGTAGTGCAGCAAGGGATTACCTACAAAGAAGCTGCTAGGAAGAGAAATGCATGAAGAAGAGTTATGACAGGAGTAGGTAGTGTGATTGCTTGATATTAATGGAGCTGCTTTCTGCAGCAAGTGCAGCTATTGCAGCATACTGTTGAAGAAAAGGAGCAATGAAAGTGAAAACCCAAAAACCCCCTGTGCTTTTGCCATCTCCCACATCACATTTGTGAAGAGGGGGAATATTTTCTGTGCTTTACAACGTGCGCCCATTATATACAATAAAGTAAAATGATTTGCCCTCAGGGAAAACAAACTGTGGGGTCTGTACTGACACCGACTGTCATCAGCTGGAGAGCTCAGGAAGTTCCTAATGTAATGAGCAAGCCTAAAATCCTTAGTAATTTCTGAAAATCTTTATAGATACACACACATATGCATATATTTGAAAATCCACTTCCCTTCCATTATCCCAAGAACATATTCTGCAAAGCAAGGCAAGAGACAATGGATGGGTATGAAAACAAAACAGAGCACAAAGGAAGGTATTTTCTAGCCTATTTGGTATTATCTTAGTCTACCTACAACCTATTTCTTTTTCCTTTCTATATGGTAAATTTTTAAACAGGTGCTTGGAAGAAATGAGTTAAAAGCTGTAAACAGATGTTCACTGCCTAGTATGGGAGGAAGCACAATGGTGACTGCTGGAAAAGTTGTGAGTAGATACAGACAGACTCCATTATTGCCCCGGACAGAAGTGTGGAAGTGACATTTCCCTACCAAATGAAAAATGATAAATAGACCAGGAATAAATGATGAAGAGCCTTAAATGTGAAGACAAGCAGTTGTAATTGCCTTAGGCCAAGTAAAAGCCCATGGTTCCCCCTGAGAGCTGTATTACTATATGGTTGGTGTAGGCTGAAATCTGTTGGACCAAAGTATAGTTAAGCTTTCTAAATGGAGGTTTCTGTTGTTTTTTAAGGGACTAGCCTAGAAAATACATTCCCTATTAAAAGATTTCCCATTAATACACTTGTACTCTGAAGCCAGGAATCAGCCATTTGGATGATTTCTTAGTTCCCAACTATGTGCCAGTATTAATACAACAAACTCTGCTAGGAAACCTTTCCACCAAAATATGAGAAGGGAACACCTACTGTCACTGGTTGGAAGTGGGTCCTCCTTATGTAGGAATGAACATACCTGGTTTCCAGAGAGATGGAGAGGGATACATAAAGGAAAGCTGTACTTTCTTCAAGTGGCTTCTCTTTTGTGCCAATTGTCTAAATTTTGAGTTGTTAGAATAGTTCTGGGTGATCCATGCAAAAGGATAATAGTGGTTGCTCTAATTCAGTCTTGTGCTCTAATAACATCACTAACACCAAAGGGGGGAAGTAAACCAAACAAACTTCAACTCCCAACTACCAGTCCCTGGGCTACTAGGAACCTCTTTGAATGTTTTTGACCTCGGATGCATCACAGAAACCAGCAATCTGGATTTCCATGATCTTTTTCCAAGCATTCTAGGCTGAACTGTTTCCATGACTTGGCAGGATATATCCAGGAATTATATACTTATTATTGTAACTTCGTAGATTATATCCAGAATTTATACATTTGTATTCATAACTGTGATGCGGCTTGGTTCCATTTCACTACTCCCACCTGGCATTGATGGCTGATGATTGGTGGCTTGCTATGACCAAATTCTGTTCAGGTTATTGTTTACTTTTCAACAGTACTTGACAAATAGACCTTAGGAACAACAGAGTTTGATCATACTTGGTTGTTGTTTGGGGTGTGCCTGTGTGGGACTAAGAGGAAAGTGCGTGTGTTGGGCTTGTCTGTCATCTTACAACCCAACTCTAACCGCAGATTAGCAGATCATCATCTCCTAGAGGAAACTGCTTCTGGAGGCAGGACATGGGGGAGAAAAAAAGAACTGATTCTGACCCCTTTGTTTGAAAATGCCTCTGTAAAATCCATATATGAAATATACAAATAGATAAAAAGTTTTACTGTTGTTTAATAAACTGGGCATAGATTTGGAAGGATACTACAAGACTTTGGGGAACTAAGTGTTATTTGGTTAGAAGTCATGTCAGACTGACAATAAAAGATGACTGAACACTGTAGGCTTTTAGGTGTACACAGCACTGTTCAATAGATCTGCCATTTAGCACTCAGGGCTGCCTAAGTGTCTGTCTGTGAGGTTAATACATGGCAGTTTTGCTATAACTTGAATGATCCTAAAGGCTGAAGGAGGGAAAAGAGCCCTCCAACCTTCCTGCAAGATGGTTCGATTTGTGGCAAGCTTTTCAACCCTGTGGCCTGCAGCTGGAAGAGCTAAGCAGATGAAAGCCTGGAGCACTGATTCACCTGACTTTTTCTTTCCACTCTCTTCTGTGCTAGGAATTGCTGGCCCAAGAGGTTCTTCTTCGCTCTTCCTTCTTTGTGTGCAGTCAGTTACAATCAAACAGGCAATGCTTGAAAGCCTGGAACTGTGGCCTGTCATTTTGGAGGTGTTAATACCTTCTGTGTCTGTTCTTGCTGCCCAGTGACACAAAGGGTGTATTTGAGCATCTCTAAGACTGCTTACGAAGTAAAGCCCCACTGGGAAGGGGAGCTCTCCCTGTTAGCCATTGTGGTACAGTGCTGAACACTACAAGTATGTAGCTCAGGCATACCCTCAGCTCTTACTAATATAAATAGTATTATATAGATAGTACTCTTAATAAATTAGTATCTCTAGATTTAGTTATCTTTACCTTCAAACTGCTTGCCAAACTAATGCAACTTAGTAACAAATTTAAAAGGAAAATACTCTCTTGGGTTGTCTGAGCAGTTTAGATATTTATCCAAATTTATACTTAGTATAAGTACTAGTATATGGTAAAATTGTTAATTAGAGGGTGGCAACTATTAAAACTGACAGCAGCTAAAAAGAAATAGTGTCTTCCATAATTTTACATGATGTCTTACTTGAATGTAGTTTATTTTTGCACTTTACTAGACTGGAAAAATTATTAAATTCTATAAAAAATGTTTTTCTATATCACTAATATCAAGCACTGCAAAATTGCTTTGCCCAGTCTTTAAGACCCACGGTAATAACATCTACCTCTAGTATCCCTCTTTTCAGTAGAGTATGATTGACAAAGAATATTGGTACCACTGCTCAAGTTTTACAGCTGGAGCAACTGTGGCAAAAGAGGTTACCACAGATGGCAGGCCCCTTGTCTGTGGTTGATTATAGTTGTTATTTTCCTGCATCCTTGCCTATCCTTTGGAGTAAACAGAATCATAATGCTGGGAACTGAATACTGAAAATAATATTTTATAACTTGTAATTGGTGGTTTGGAAACAGCTTATAAAGTAGTAACTGTCCTGGCAAACATTGCATGAAAGAGAAAATAGCACTTATTGCAAATGTAACTTTATTTTCTGTGAATACTGTCCAAGTCTTAAATTGCTCCTGAGTACTCTTAACACAAATCAGTGAATCCAGCTCCTGTTAATCAGCTTTAAGATTGATGTTTAAAGCAGCAGAAGAAAGAAAATACTTTCTCTTCTGGCATTTATGTACACGTTTTAATACAAGAGAACTTGCAGGAACCTGTCCCAGTTAGAAACAGTTACTGGAAAATGAATTATAAAGCCTCATAAAATATTGTAGCTGCACATGATAATAAAGATTAGCAAGTATAGACTGATGGCAGACTGGCTGTATCAGTTCGCACTAAAAATTGTATTGATATTATGTAAGGATATGTTGGTTTTGTGACTGGTAAATGGGAACGTAGTAAAATCCTGAGAAGCAGGGGGGAAGCAATGTTAGACCTAGGTGTAATTTGGCTCAAGAAAGCTAGATCCTTCTATCCCTTGTGTCATTATATTACTCTCTCTTATTTTTCCTCTCGTTTCTCTTCTTTCCTCTCTTGTATCTGGCATACACGGGTTTTCCTTTTGCAACAGTTATTATGAATGTCTTGCCTGGAAAACAGTTTCAAGTTACGCTGGTGTTTCAGCATAAGGAAGTAGCCATCACCAGCGCACACAAAAATTTCTTTCTAAATATGTGTTGGGTTTGTTTTGTTGTTTTTGGGTGTTTGTTTGGGTTTTTTTTTTTCCCCCTCTGGGATGAAAATGAAGTAAAGTCAGAAATTAAGAGTTACACTTCATCCTAGTTAATTTTGTATTTCCTTAGAAAGCACACTTAAATAAATTTTAATATCAAATAGTCAAATGTCACCTTTTGAAGACAGGAGGAGTAAGTACCCTGTGCAAATTCTCCCTAACAGCAGGCTAATGGAATATTGGAATATCTTGTTGAAGTGCACTGCTGTTTTAAATACTTCAACCATTTCCCAGTCTTTTTTTATTTTTCTGAATAAAATGCCACTTTTTTGACAAGGCTTATTCTCATCTCTTTGTATCTTCTATGTGCTCCTTCATTTATTCTTTCACTATATGTTGCTTTCCTAAACACACGGAGTTCTCCTCTCCTTCTGCAGTGCTTTTCTGTCACTGCTGTCTCCTCCTGAAATAGTTGGCAGTTGGCAGCTCTGCTTGTATTAGCAGTTAGGAGACTGCTGTTTCTCCTCTCCATCTAACTGTAAAATTGTCCTGCCTTTTCAGTGAAGAGATTAGCTTGTTGGGATATCTGCAAAAGCAGCTAAGAACGAGGTGGAATCATTACTGTGTGAGATGCAGCCTCTCTGCACATCAGCAATTTGCTGGCCACTTGGAAAAAATACCGGTGTTTAGTACTGTACACAGTAAGAGATTGAAACCATGGTATTGCTCTTCCAGAAGGTTTGCTTGCACCTCTTGATGTAAAACTCCTTGAGCTAGAAATGGTCACAGTCTTTACAGTTGATCAGATCTCTCAATTTACTTTAAATTATTGTTATAATTGCCGAGATCTTTATCGGCTGATCCTTTGGCTCTTCATTGCTTTTAGATCTTGATAAAAGATTCACGATCCTGTCTTTAAAACAAAAAACAAAAAAAACCAAAAAAGAAGTAGTTTGCTTGTATGACTGGAGTCCTAAACTTGTAAAAAATGAAGGTACTTTCTTGTCCATGACCTTTATGGCTTTTGTAGCACTCTTTCCACTCTTCTACAGTTTGAAAGATTTTGAGGGGTGTCATTCCTCATGTGTTAATGTTTCCTGTTTGCACCTGAATGATTCTGTGTAAATGTGCAAGGGCTTCAACTTCTTCCCAGAACTCAGGCTTTTTTCCATAACTTGAGGGACTTCACCGAGAAATCTGACCCCTTAGAGTGGCTGCCAGGGTGGTTCTGAAAAGGTGTCTGAACTAGATGGTAAAACTTAAAGAAGGAAGACATTTGTAACTGCCAAGTGTTTTCTGTTCCCTCTTTCACCATCTGCTAAAACACAGCTTTGGCTTGCTAGCCTTGTACATTTCCCTTTTTCTCCCAGGAAATATTTGGAGAATCTGATCAGGGAAGCATATGAAAAGGGGAAAATACTGGAACTGTGTTTAGTCAGTAGAGGATTGTTATAAAGTGGGTCATGGTGAGATAGAGGAAGCTGCCATTTCCCCTGTAAATACTATGACGACTTAATCTTAGTTAACAAGAAGGAATGTGTTTTTAAACAGAAAAAGTTATTTCACTTAAATATAGTTTATTTGTGTATATAGTCTCAAACAAATACTGGCTTAAAGATTATTCTATTTCACGTGGCCATTTCCTGGGGAAAGGCGCACAGTAGCCTTTAAGGAAGAAAGCTTAGATGAGATATTTTCCTGCCTACTCTTCCCTTTCACTATCAGTTAGCAGATTCCTCTGTCAACTAAGTATTTTTTCCATCATTCTGCAACAAAGATGGACTAGGGAAAAGGACAAGGGGATTAAAGCGGTCAGGGGTATTGGACAGACAGCCTTCTGCTCTGTTCTTGTCTAAGATTGGATTCTGGGGGACTATTAGTCAACTAAATCAGTGGTAAAATGATGACTAGTGTGGTGACTGTGGACAAGCATGAAGTAGTTTCACTGAAAGGTAAGTGGAGATAATGTGCGTTTTTATGTGATGTTCTTCATGCAGAGATTCCTATTGTGTTTTCAGAGACTGCACTTTAGAGAGTTCACTACAATGTTATACAGACAATTTAAAATGTAATTAAGAAGATGGACTACTGGAAAAGAAAATAGTTAACAAGGAAAAGCATGATGAGGAAAAGAGTATTTCTGGTAAATAGAAATGGGGGGGGAGAGGGAGTGAATGTTTCATCAGAGTAATAGAAAAGGCATTCTTAGAAGTCAATCATAAGACAACTGGTATAGGAAAGAGCAAGAGTGAGCAACAGTAACTGAGGGAAAAGGAAAAAAAAAAAGACGAGTACAAATGAGGTGAAGGGAGTGTGGGATTTTTTTTTCCTTACTCTGGGTGATTATTTTTTTTGGACCAATTATTTTTTTTGGACCAATTACTTTTGTACATACTTGGTACACAAGAAACTTTCCCAACACAGCTTAGAGATGCCATTTCATAACAAGTCCTCTTCTGCCTAGATGCCTGTCACTCAGACTCCTCTTTTTTCCATTTGGGAATGATTCCCAACAGTCTTTCATTATTTTAGAAGTCTATGGTTTTGAAAGGCCATTGAAAATTGCTTTCAGTTTCTTCTATGCTCTCCTTATGTAGATGTTAAAATCATTGCTGAGAAAATACAGTAGTGAAATGACTGTAAATGATCTCAGTTAGGAAGAGTATCCTGGAGAAGACAGAGAAATTCCAATGAGATGTGCAAGGGGCTTTTGCACTAAAAGATACTGAGAGACCTTAACTCTCCGAGTTGGAGAGGAGAATGTACAGAGTAGAAACAAATGATGTGAGTCCTCCCAGGATGCCCTGCTTTGATCTGCGGATGGCATACACAGTACCTGTCACAGTAGGGATTTCCCCGGTGTGCTGGGGACACACTGTTCCCCTGCACCAGATGACTGTGTAGGAACACAGAACAGTGATGTTGCAGGAGGGTCATGAGGTCTCCCTGTGTTGTGATGTTGACTTCACGTCTTCTGTCCACTGTCTAGAAACCATACCCAAATGAGCCAGTACAGCATTCTCTGTAAACTTCAGAACTTTGGTTTTAAAGGTAAACTAAATTTATTTAAATAAAGCTAAATTTAAGATGAATTTTTCCAGCTAGGGGCTCTGTGATGGCTAACACCATCTATATTAGCTGCTCCGCACCGTTTCAGATGTTACCAGTGCTTCTCCCGGTCATTTTTTATGTATTCATATATGTATTCAGTTTAAAAATTCCTAAGCTTTAAGATGTAAAACATACCTGATGCTTTCCCTTTCAGAGTACATGGTATGTTTCTTCAGTAGAATTAGATGTGTGAATTTTCATGGGTATACATCCATGACCTTAAGATGACATGAGGGCTATTAGAATTAAAAATAAGACCTGTGCTAAGAGAAGTGAAAATAAAGGGAAATGCAGAGAGATTTTGTAGTAGATGAGTCACTATCAGTGACTGGGCAATGGAGTAGAAAGGATTAATTCTGAGTAAAATGGAAGGAAGAAACTTAGGAGGAAAATAATTTTACTCACTAAATTCTGAGAAAGGTTTTAAAGAGCAGTTTAAAACTTTTTTCTGTTCAAATTACACTAAAAAAGCCAAGCTTTTCTAGGCAGAGCTGGTGAGAAATATTCTGTCTAGTGTGCAAGATTTATTTAACACATACCATAAAGTTTATATACCTAGGGCAGTAGGGCCCCAGAGTCTATTCCCTGCTGACATACGGTGTAACCTTGAATGATTCTTGTTCCCTGGAGTGTCCCAATTTCTTAGCATAAAACAAATGGGAATCAGATTGTCTTCCAAAAGCAGTATCACGAGGCTTGGTTCATAAACATCTGAGAATTACAGTTGCAAGAAGCAACTGGTGCGACACGCGATGCATAAACTGTGTTGTTAGAGAATAGTAAGATCCTTTAGGCTTAACAACTATACCTATGAAAGGTGGTGTTGAGACCTCACACACACCTGTGGAGAGACTAAATTTTCCCTAATACATTTCTCATGAGTGTGTTCTTAGAGGGAGGAAGATTTTTAGGCAGTGCTGGAAATGTGAGATAAGTGTTAGGATGCTATTTTTCAAGAACAAGATATGCTGATGCAATCTGAAATGTTTGCCTGCGTGGATTGGTGAAAAACGTCTTACACTGAGGAGGAAGAGAAGGAATTGTCTTGAGGGAAATTATGGACAGGGATGTATTGGGGACAAGCTTCTGATAGATGCTGCTTGAGAAGGAACCTTATTGAGTTTGCTGCTTTCAGAAGTTTCCCAAAGGAAGTTGGGTTGATTTGTTCCAGAGACAAACTTGCTAGGCCTCAGTGGCCCTTAGCTCAGGGCAACAGCCCAAAGTTCTGTATCTGACCCTGTTGGGAAAAACGAGTGGCAAATAGTCTCTGTTGCTCTGATTTTGTAGCAATTTTTCCTACGTGGGTACTGAAGTGTCTGCTTCCAGATTCTTACGAGTGTATTAATGTTGAAGGAATAAGGCAGACTGTCACCTTGCTGATCTGGCTGCTGATAGTGTATTTGGATTTCTGTGTATTTAAGTTGAACAGAAAATGAATTCCCGCTGTTGGTATTAGATGTGTGGTGCTGGTATGTACTTCTGTGTCTGCTAGGAATGCTACTGTGGTGTGAGTCCTGGATGGCTTAACACTGGAGGGATCTCTGTTCAGCTCCCTACCACTGTACTCAGAAATGAAATCTGTCACTATAAAGTAGT
Organism: Megaceryle maxima; assembly: GCA_024605025.1. NCBI lineage: Eukaryota > Metazoa > Chordata > Aves > Coraciiformes > Cerylidae > Megaceryle > Megaceryle maxima. Next base: position 46,532 of record JANHGN010006050.1, read on the forward strand.
AACACGAATATCCAAGTTGCTCAGTATATTAAATCTGACTAAGAACTGTTTGGGATTCTTTAAGCCTCAAATCATACTGTGCATTCAGGGATTGCAGAGGTGATTTCCTTGCTGTTTCCACCTTCTACCACCCACATTCCTTCTGAGGAAGAGGATTTATGTTTACAAACTGTAACGTGTTCCGGAGGTGCTTGCTCACCTCTAGTTGTTGTACTCCCTGTGTGTGATATAGATAGAGGCTGGAGACATGAGTCCATGTTTAGGGGCTAAGCAAGCTTGTAGGGAGGTACAGCTCTTACCAAAATACACACCTATCATCCAGCCAGCTTGCATCTTGGTCCTCTGTTGAAGATAAGTTCCTTTGCAGTCCCCAGTACTGCAGTATGTAGGTGTATGTAGATGTCAGCTGATTTACTCATCAGTACCAGATCTCCCCCCTACTATTTTTTTTTTTTTTTCAGAGATGAAAAAAATTTGGCTTGAAGTTGGCACCTGTGCAGAGATAGAAAATGATACTGTTTTTTATTCTCTGTTTCTGTACTGCAAATATTTATGATTTGTCATATCCCAACCCTTAAGAATTTCTTTTTTGTAAATGCACTTGGAAGCTGTTCCAGCATCTTTTGATGAACATAGAGATTTAGTAAGGGTTAACTATGTTCTAAATGTTCTGACATAGTTACTTCCATAAAGCTGTTTCTCCTCAGAATGACTTCTTTACAAAACTGACCCCATCTGCTGCTTGTTTCTTCTCTGTTGGGAAGACCCTTTCAATTTATGAGTTCAAATACTTTTTAAGCTTGAATTTGCTATGAAAAAAAGCCTCAACCTGTTGAGGTTTTTAGTTCATTAGTACTAATTAGAGTTCATTGTGCATTGTTATTGCACTTTTATGTTGCCATAAAAATCATTAAATCTCTACAGTAATGCTCAACTGTACCCTAATACCAAAATTAAGCAGCGGTGCATATGAAAAGAATACATTGGCAATCAGCTAGGAGTGGAACTGGGAGGTAATGGTTTTATTTTTCTTCCGTACTAGTTTTGAGTCTGAAGCTACTAAACCAAAACTTATGCAGAAGTTTTTAGAGGTTTACTGGTAGGACCTTATGCAGTTAAGCACTCCTTTTATGTACAAAGTAGTCCTGTGCCAGCTGTGCTTTTGTTCGGTGTATTTTTTTCTCTTCAAACAGCCTGTAGCCTTTCCACTTGTCCTGTAGGGTCGTGTTTCTTCAAACTGTGTACGTGTAACTTAATTTAAACAGGTAGTGCGTGTTCGTGGATATCTTCTAAAATCTATGACATAGGAAGAGGATCAGGGTTCTAGTAGTGTTTGTTATGGGTGGTTCGGGTCTTGATTAGCATTTCCTGTTCAAAGGAGTCAAATCAGTCTAATTAAAATAGTCGTTACGTTAGTAGCTGAGTTAATGTGTCCCCTTACGCTCAGTTACTTCTGCCAAATTTAGGATTGTTAATTCTGCAGATACTGCTTTTAATCAGAAAGCATATACTGAAAGATTTATTGTGATAATCGACACTAGTATTGAAAATGAATCTAGTTTTGCAGCACTGATCTGTAACATAGATACTTCCTGCGACAGGAAAATCCTATTAGAATTTTGACCTGTACAGTATTAAGTAGTTACTTTTTGGAATTACTTCCTATAGTGTTTCTGTGAAGGACGTGTTCTGTTTTGTGTATGAATTAGGGCAGAAAGGAAAACTCTGGGTAGTTCATGCAGCCAAGAAGTGTCTAAATCTTGGCGATTCCTTGCTTCTTTTAGTAGTGGTGTTTATTTTTCTGTTCAGACGCATAGACATACAGTTTGGTAAGAACTGCCACAGATAACATATCAGGCAGAGAAATGCTACTTAAAGTTTTATGAGAGAGGTGATTTTTGGTTGGTTGGTTTTAGTTGGGAAATTTTATTTCGATAAGGGGAAAAGATATTTAGATGTCAAGGATTTCTAGAGCGGTTTGCCGAAATCCCGGTCAAAAAGTCCTATTCTTGCTAGGATGAACTTTATGCAGTATGCTGAATGATTTTGAAGTATTCTGGTTCTGCCACTTAACTTCCATGGCATACATTTGTGAGAAGTGCTTGTGCATATCTGTTTGTGCGTTTAGCACCTATTTGATGCTTCCATGAAGGCAGTCAGATAATCTTAGAGGGTAAATCCTTGTGCAGCCAAGATACACTAACATCCTTCCTCTTAGATATGGTTTGCAATTATTCTGAAATACATTTTGTCCAAACATCTGATACCGTGTATTTATACAAAGCAATGACTCTTGGAATGGGGTTGTATTGTTCCAGTTTTTATGACGTTTTGGGCATTCTTACTTTTTTATTTTTTATTTTTGAAGGTGTTAAAGGCAAGTGAAGGAGTCTTTACGTGACATTCTAAGAGCCTTTTTTCCACCTTGAGAAATGACAACAGTTGTTGGCTAATATGAAAAAA